>MDKI01184912.1:0-57620 GCA_005239505.1 Nicotiana paniculata | reverse complement strand
CTGGACTGTTTAATTAAGCCATAATTGACATACTTCTGCTTTGCATATTTAAATTAGGACTACAGACAGAGATCTGGGAGATTTTTTCTTGTACTACATTTCATATTTAAATTGGGACTACGGACCGAGATCCGGGAGCTTTCCCCCTGTACTGAAATGCATATTTAAATTGGGACTACGGACCGAGAGCCAGGAGCTTTCCCCGTGTACTGCATTGCACATTTACTGTTGAGATATATGTTGTGCTGAGCCGAGGGCTCTCTTTATGTTATTAAATCTTTCCGTTTTCATTAATCCTGTTTATCATTGCTTATTTATTTTTCACTATTTTAAATTGTATATTGGCTTGTTTTACAAACTCAGTAGGGCCTCAACCTGACCTCGTTACTACTTGACTGGGGTTAGGCTTGGCACTTACGGAGTACCGAAAGTGGAGTACTCACGCCCTTTCATGCGCATGTTTTTTCCTTGTGCGGATCCAGGTTTCAGCACCCAGTATCGTGGCTAGGAGTCGTCCTATCAGCAACCAGGAGACCGCGAGGTAATTCTGCCGCGTCCGCAGAATCCCACGAGTCCCCTTCTACTCTAGTATAGGCATAGAAGACTTGTATATTTCTCCATTGTTTCATTGTATAGAGCTACATTTAGTACATAGCTTGTGACTATGGTGACATTCCGAATTATGGGAAGTAAAAATGTATATGCTGAGCAGCTACGTTATATCTACTTGAGATTTTTTTCTGTCTTTATTTTATTGATTCTGTCATTTCTGCAAATTTTAGGCTTACCTAGTCATAGAGACCAGGTGCCGTCACGATACCTTTCAGAGGGTAAATCGGGTCGTGACATAAATAGTAGTAAAAAATAAAGCGATGCATCAGCTCACCACTGTAAAACATCATAAACTACCTTAAACTATGTTCACAAATATCATATAAAATCACTATCATCGGAAGAAGAAGAAGAAGGAGGAGGAGGAGGAGGAGAAAAAAACATGAAGTTATTTAAATTTTAGATACTAATTAAAAAAATTCTAAAAAGTGAATGCAGGTTAAATGGGGGCGACCAGATAGGGCGCCCGTCAATTTTTACTGCTTTTTCATAATAGTTATTCTACTATAAGCAAGCTAGTCATCTTAAGGCATGCAATACTTTTTAGGTGGCCTGACTTTTCTTTGAACAAAATGAATTTAAATTATATTTACTACATACTAAAAAATATATATAATCATTTGTTCATTTAAATGACAATTGCAAATTATTCTATTTAATAAGTATTACTAGTTCTAGTTGATAATCTAAAATAAATATAAGTAATTTATAATGTTATAGCAATAACAACATATCCAGTATAGTCCTATATTGTGGAGTTTGAGGAAGGTATAATGTATGCAGATTTTGTTCCTACCTCGGGAGTAAAAAAAACTATTTCCGAAAAATCATCCGCTAAAAAAAGTAATTCTTAAGAAGTTTGAATAAGTAATCTATAACGTTAGCGTATGTAATTTAAATCCTATCAAAATATTAGACAAGAAAAGACATTATGTTTTTGTTGTAAAGATGTCGACATTTCTAAAGGATATATTTTATTTGTCAATTTGCAGGCATTGCATATACGTGTGAGACATTCTCTATGCTTCTTCTGTTACGTACTTCCTAGTCCCTACTTCCCTGTGAATTTTGGTTGCAGACAACATTAATAAAACAATAGATCGTAACGTTTGGCTGATAAATCAATGGATTAATCAATTAATGGAAAACATTTTCCTTTGAAGAAATACTAATTACCAAGTTCAATATCAGACACCCTACTGAATCGAGTATAGAGTTTTCTTCTTTGTCACCCATGGAAAACATTTTCCTTTGACCTGTTAATTCGTAAGACTTTATTTATGAGTTTATTGCATTTTCTTAATAATTATTTTATTAGTGCATGAATACTTTATTTGGATGATTACAGTGAGATGAGAAGTTATTATAAAGCAATTTGACATGGACGCTCCTTTTTTGTGAGAAGAAAGAAGAAGTTCAACTTATCAGCTCAAAATCGAGAATCGAAATTTTCAATTCGATTAATCCGAAATTTGAACTTAAAAAATTTGATTCAATCGAATCTTATTAGGATTGGTTTTAGATTGTAAAGTTTTTAATCCGAAAACCGAAATTTTCATATCAAATCCAGACCGAGTAAAGGCCCACCCTTACATGACATAGAGGATCCTCACGACAGACTTCCATATTCCACCGTCAACTCTTCCCCAACCATCCAATATTCTATGGCCTATCTGATGATGTCTTCCATTGTTTTCTTGCCTGGCCATAATTTATGTTAAAATTACTTTTCACATGGTTTGTCTTTCTTCCTTTCTTTATTGTTTTTCAACAATAAGTTTTTCTTCTTTATAGTGCCACTTCTTGTTGGCCCTTCTTTTGTTTTCTTTCTTCCATTTTCTTGGAAATAACGGTCGTGGACTACTTCTCTTTGTTTTTTTTTCTTTTTATTTTAAATTTTATACACTTTTTTGTCCATAATAAGTAACCTTTTTTCCTTTAACACAGCCCTTAAGAAAATATTAATTTCTAAAAAAAGTTCAAAAAGTCACTTATTATGGATTTGAGGGAGCACTTACTTAGAAAGACATTTTTATATATACTCGCTTTTGGGGTTACCATTGAAATTATACTCGCATTGCATAATATTTTGCAAAATGTATCCGCTCGAATATGAAGTGGCTCAATCTCTTCAATGCAACTTCAGAAGTAAAATCTGAAGTTCTTCTATCTTTCAAACACGCAACTGCAGAAATTCGAATCTGAAACATAAACTTATTCTTCGAATTTCAACAATCCACTACATGATTCAATGCCCAAATCTACTTCAAATGAGCTCAAAATTTGAAACATAATTTTCAAATATCATAAAGAATAAATCTCAATCATCAAATTGACAAAACAACTCCCACGTCTATATAATAATGATCTACTGCTATCCAACGGTTTCTTGCCAATAGCCAACCAAAAATAAAGAAAGCTATAACGTCCAAGCATGTCCACAACATAAAGTATGCAATAATATTGTAGGAAAAAAGAATTCACATAAAATAATTCCGAACAAATATAATTTAAAAAAAGAACATGTATAATGGGCTAATGGACAGTGGAGCTCCTGACCTAATAAATCATATATAATGCTGACAAGATTAATTTTTAGTTTCCAAAGATAAAGTGCAGGTTGCCCACTCCTATATGGCTATATCGTTTATCCAATTGCCCAATCTGATTCAGTTGGTCAGTTGGCAGTTGCCCATGCTATCTGGCCTTGACTTTGTCCAACAATATATTGACAAGTGTTGTTTTGATTTTGAGGCTTGGGTTTATTTCTCAATATTTTTTCCCAAATGGAATCTTATTGGAGTTCCTTTGAGTCTATGTTCAAACTGTGGTCACTTTGATGCACTAATTTATTGTAACGATCCGGTCGGTTGTTACGTAAAATCTGCATTATAATTATTGTTGTTGACTTGTCATAGGTTGGTTATTCTGTTATTGATATGTTAGAGTTGATAGGCTTGAAATCGAATGGTTGTAGTAAGAATTCAGTAATTTAACCTTAAAATGGGAAAAGCCAACTGAGAGTTGACTTATTGGTAAACGACCTCGGAATGCGGATTTTATGGCTCGGATACTGATTTTGAACTTATGTATTTGATGAATACTACATGGTGACTTGGTGTTTTACTGGTTTTGTGAAATTGTGTATCTGTACTGTGTGTTTTATAATTCTCAGACCGCGATTTATTTTTATTATTACTGAGTTGGCGTACTCATAAAGACTCCCTGTACCTCTGTGCACAGATTTAGGTGACGATCCCGAGCAGTAGCTGTCATGGCTCTTAGTTGCAGGTTCACGGGATTTCGAGGTAGTTGTCCAGCGTCCACAACTTCTCCACTTCCCTTCCCTATTATGTTTTAACACTTAATTCAGAGACATATATTATAGTATATATGAGAGTTAAATTTATTTTCGTAGATGCTCATGACTATTGACTCTAGTTCTTGGGAGGTTTTGTTAGAGTTGTTAGACTGTTATTGGGGTGCTAAGACTAATTGCGCTATTCTATGCTTGGTTTCATGCTTATTATTAAATTGTGAACTCTTATAATTGAAAAAAATGCGTTGTAAGGTGATGGTTGGCTAGCCTAGTTTCACGATAGGCACCATCACGGCCTGTTAGGATTTGGGGTCGTGACAAGTTGGTATCAGAGCTCTAGGTTACGTAGGACTCAACGGTCATGAGCAGGTTTAGTAGAGTCTTGCGGATCGATACGGAGATGTCTGTACTTATCTTCGAGAGGCTACATAACCCTTAGGAAACATTCCACATTCTTGAATTCTTGTCGTGCGAATCCATTTATTCAGCCAAAAGCATAACTCTTTGAATTCCTTACATGTATTCGAATGCGCACGCGAGCGCTTGGTATCAGTTGTGCGTCGGCGGCTTATGACTTCCATGGGTGAGATGTGATTGTTAGCATATTGATAATGGGCCAGTCGGAAGGACTTGAGGTCGAACTGTTGTCTGCGACTTGAGTGTTGAATTTCAATTGGGTGAGCATGTGTTGGGGGACTTATATGTCCGTTTGTGTCCTTATTGATGGAACTTTGTGACTAGATGACTACATGGTGAGTGTGATCGGATAGTTAGATGTATTCAGGTTGTTTGATTGTGACCAAAATGAATTGGCGGGAGATGTGGCAAGAACCATTGATTATTTAACTTCTGTATTGAGTTAGAATATGGCTTCGAGTTATGAGTATTGAAGGACCTCTCGTGTAGTTAGTTGTGGAGTGAAATGGGTTTTCCTGTTATGTTATGAGTTCCTGTGATGTCTTTTGAGCTGACCAAATGCCCCAGCAGCGTCTATGTATTTGATTAATGGTGTATTCCAGCCGTCTTAACACTCTTTTGTTATTTAATTTATTGATGGCATCCTGTCGTACTCTCATAGCCAGGGGTAGCATACTCATCAATTGATGATGGTATTACGAGGATATATGGAGGAGAAGCTTTGTGCGAAGTTCTCCAAGTGTGAATTGTTGGCTCAGTTCAGTAGCATTCTTGGGACACGTGATGTCCAGTGAAGGTATCCATGTGGTCAGACGAGTGTGTGTAGAGCTTCCAGAAGCTCAAGATTTCCTTGACCATAGCTCCAGTGTTAGTGTTGCCATAAGCTCAGGTTCTTATACCGCTTACTGGGATGTCTTGGGGGCATGCAGTGGCTGTGTTCTAATGTAGGAAGGTATAATGATTGCGTGATAGCTATGATTTTTAGAAGTGTATAGCGAGATATCATTCTGAGGTTAAGCAGGCAGGGGTATCTCCTGCGGGTTGTCTTGAGGTGTGTGACCCTTATGTTGATCTGTAGTAAGCTCTCTCTATCAGTAAATGATGTATGTTGTAATTTGAGTTTAGATCACTTGTGGGAGTTGGCATGACCATTACAATGGTGGATGCGAGATTTACATTTGATTTGAGTGTTAGATGATTTGGGACATATAAGCTTATGGAGGATTTAGTTGAACCTCACCACAGCATGGTGGCAGTGATAGTATATGGGCCTCGTGAGTTATTGTTGTCTGGATCTTTTTGCTTTGAGCCAAGTGAGGGAGTCCTCTAGTGGTAAGTTGATTACACGATTAGTTGTTGTAATGGTTTCGATTCGAAGTATGTTGGTGAATCAGTTATGACCTGCAGAGGTGGAGTCTGGGAGTGACTCGAGTAATGGAATTTACTGAATGATTAAGTTGTACTGGTAAGTGTAGTGTGTGCAAGGTATGAGTGTGCTTGTTGCTTCAATGGTGTGGATTACTTTCCTAGTATGTGGATTGCAAGCGGGGTCAGGTCGTTCTGTTTACTTGGTTAGTGTAATTGAAATTGCATAGAGTAAATGACGTTCGAGAATGGTTCAGACGGAATCAAGGTTATATGTAGCAATCTAGGATCTTCAAGGTTTCAAGGCTTGTGGTGTATTTAAATTATTATGGATTCTATCCATCAACATTAGGAAAGGGAAGGTAATGACTTTAAATTCGCAAGAAGTCTCTTCAGGGTAAGTATTTCTAATGTGGTGCATTTAGGGATGATTGAGGGAGTATTCAACGGCTTATGAGGCTTAGGTGGTATATTTTTATGCTCGGGTTTCGTGCGGTAAGTCGGGATGGAGAATTATGGTATTATGGCAAGAAGAAGTATCAATTCGAAGGTAAGTCAGAAGGAACTGGGATAAATAGGACAGCTTGGTAGTAGGTCGGATCGGCATGATAAGGGATATGGTTAGTTCTTTGGGTGTTTATAAGGTAATGAGTTGTTACATGTGTTTATTAGCAATTCTCTTATGATTTGGAGGCATGCGTAGCTTGGTTGAGTTAGGAGGATTCAGTCCTAACGGTTTGGTGTTGTACAAATGTGATCCAGAGAGTTCTTGATCGTTTTTACCACGTTTGGAGATGTATATTTCTACTGGCGTAAGGTCCATGTGATGTATAGTAATTTTGCTTCTAGATGGGATCAAATGGAAAGTTCTTGGTTAGTTGGGTACGTGGTTGTTTGTGGCTAGGAAGGGGGCATGAAGTTCTCATAATTATCATAGGATTGCATGGCGTATGCGGTATTTTGTGTATAGTGGAGAGTGGCATATGTGAGGTCACGGTTCAGCTTTGGAAGGAAGGTCAGAACTGGAAGTTTCAGATGATTAGGTAAATGATACCACTATTGGGAGGCTGGATGAGGGTATACATTCAGAGAGGGAAATGTGTTGAATACGGGTGCTTCATTGGTGTACGACACTCTTTTGTCGGATCTACTGCTGATATTCAAGGTTGTTTGGTGGCACAGAAGAATTATAGGAGTACCTCTCGTGGGATGATTGAGCATCAGAGGTGTTACATATTCGAGCGGTGGAAATGGGATTAGATATGGTAATGTGTGCGCTTCATGGGCTTCGAGACTAAGAGTCCTCGTAAACAGATTATTCATGGTTGTGAAATGTGAGGATGCGAGCAAAGCTAGTCAGGTGTTAGTATATGCCATGACTCAGCCATTATGAACTTTTGGAGAGAAATAGTACTTAGAGTTATTGGTAGGCCAGTATGGGTGTATGTTCTGCACCGAGTCGGAATTGTTGACTCCGAAATGCTATTATTGAGGGATGTACCATTCAATTGTCATTGAGCTTATTCGTGTCTTGGAGTGATCTATGAGTTACCTTTCGGTGTTCGAGGAGTTGTGATCGTTGGTTATATATGTGCATAGGGTGTAGTTCTATCGAGGCTTTATAGCGAGATTTGAGTAAGGCAAGTAAGTAGTTGTTGCAGGATTGAGACGTGTTGGTTATGTTCATTCTGGTTCGGGTGGCATGGTATCGTCTGATTTCCCCGTGGTTATGGCAATGCACTTTGAGTAATTGATGTCAAATTTCGCATGGTTATTGATTTTGAGCAAGGTGGCTAGGAGTGTGTCATGTGGTCCAGCGGTTGGATGAGATCACGCTTTGCAGCTCAGTTAGGTAGAGGTATGATCCTTGGTGTCAGATTTGTGTGATATGATTTCACGATGTCTATAAGGCTTTTAGCATGATGTGGTAATGGTAAGTGTTAGTAGCAGGACAGTACTCTCGTGGGAGTCTTCTCTATTTAATGAATTGAGCTCTTGGTATGTGGTTATGGAGTGCACAAGTTGCACAAGCTATGGCTCTAGATTGTATTGATACTGATCAGACGAATGGTTGCTGGTTTGTACGTGTTTCTTTCATCATCGGCAGTATATGGAAGTGTTAGAGCGAGGCATGGTTTGATAAGAGGGTATGTACCAGTATTGAGTTGTTTGAACAACTATTGGGGTTAGGAGTTATCGCTATGAGTGGTTGAGCCACGCGGAATATTATGTGATTTCATCTTGGGTTACGAATACGGTTTGATACAGCACGTTCAGACTATTTCAGCTTATAGTCGTGGAAATTTGAACTTGTAAATTATTTCAGAAGTGGAAACTTGGTTTTAAGGTTTATGGGTCAGAATTTGATAATGAAATTTCAGTTATGTTGTGTTATCAGACCTAGATGGGTAGCGTGAAGTGGGATCACCTCCAAATATGTGCATGGAAGGTTACACATCAATTTTTGGTGGTGTTGGAACAACTCTAAGCACGTTCGAGGACGAACGTATGTTTAAGTGGGGGAGAATGTAACGACCCGATCGGTCGTTACATAGAACCTGCATTATAATTATTGTTGTTGACTTGTCATAGGTTGGTTATTCTGTTATTGATGTGTTAGAGTTGATAGGCTTGAAATCGAATGATTGTAGTAAGTTCAGTCATTTAGCCTTAAAATGGGAAAAGTCAACTGAGAGTTGACTTATTGTTAAACGACCTTGGAATATGGATTTTATAGCTCGGATAGCTTTGTTAGGTGATTTGGGACCTAGGAGTGTGTTCAGAATAATTTTGTGATGTCCGGTGTAGAATTAGGCTTGAATTGGCGAAAGTTAGTGTTTGGCTATTTCCGGTCGGCAGTGGAAAATAGGATATCAGGGTCGGAATAGAATTACGACAGTTGGAACAGGTTCGTAATGTCATTTTGGATGTGTCTACAAAATTTCAGGTCAATCAGAGTTGTTTTGGATAGTTTCGGCATCGTTGGTGGATTTTAGAAAATTGAAAGTTCTTAGGCTTGAATCCGATGTGATTTTGGTGTTTTGAAGTTATATTTAGTGTTTTGAGAGTGCAACTAAGTTTGAATGATCATATGTGACGTGTTAGTATGGTTGGTTGGGGTCCCAAGGGGATCGGGATTGATTTCAGATGGTTAACGGGAAGTTCGGAGTTGAAAAAGCGCAGCAAGCAGCTGCTGGTTTTCTGGTTACTGATGTAACCGCACCTGCGGAAGAAGGATTGCAGGTTCAGGGAAGGTCACAGGAGCGGTTAGGGACCGCAGGTGCAGGAGCTTGGCTGCAGGTGCGGAAACTCCTGGACAGTATTAAATTAAACCCTCCGAGGCCATAACCTATTTTAACACCATTTTTGAACGGGAAGAAGCTTTTGAGGCGATTTTGAAGAGGGAAAATCAGTGTTCATCATAGAGGTAAGTATTTTGGACCTTAAAACTCAATTATGGGTGATTATAGAACATAATCTCAGTATTAATTCATGAAAATCAGTAGAAAAAGGTGGGTTTAGGGCTTGAGATTATGAGACCTTTAAGGATTGATTTGAGGGGTCAAACGGACTCCGAATTCGATGTTCTTTATATGTACGGACTCGTGATATGATGAAGAACAGTTTTGTATAAAAATTTCTAAGTTTCAGGATGCGGGCCCGGGGATCGGGTTTTGACAAATTTCGAGTTTTTGAGCTAAATTTCATATCTTTCGATTGGGATTCGTTCCTTAAGCATAAATTGATGATAAAAATCTGAACTTGGTAGATTTGGAGCCTTCGGAAGTTGATACGAGAGGCAAGCATGTTGCGGAATAGTTTCCGGGCTAGTTTTGAGGTAAGTAATGTCTTTAAATCCTGTCCTGAGTGTATGAAACCCCGAACTATGCACCCTTTCACGGGTTTTGGAATGCAAAGATTGAAACTTTGGAAATATCTTCCTATTTAGGCGACTATTGAGTTGCTAAACCGAATTTTAAGCCTATGCTTAATTAGTATTATTTTATTATGATATGATTTGGGCTATAAGCCGTGTTTGGGGCCTAGTGCCGATCTGTTTTCCCCTTGGGGGTTGTGTTTACTATATTTTCATCACCGATATGTTATGATTTTTCACTCAGTCTTTCCCTGATAAATTTTTTTGACACTCAGAGTATTTTGATACTATTTATTGGAAAAATGAAACACTGTTTTGGATCGAGAACCCGATATGTTTATGGCCTAAGGCCAAATTGAGAGTGTCTGACTGAGTGAGGCTTTCAGGCCTTATATCAGAGGTGAGGAGGCTTTCATGCCTTATATGAGAGGTGATGAGGCTTTCATGCCTTATATGAGAGGTGAGGAGGCTTTCAAGCCTTATATGAGGGAGGCTTTCAAGCCTATAATGTGAGGAGGCTTTCAGGCCTTATGTTGTTATAGCGCTTGGGATGTAGAAGCCCCTCCAGAGTCTGTACACACCCCCAGTGAGCGCAAGTACCTACTGAGTGATGATTATTGCCCGCGGGGATGATACTGAGTGATGATTGATACTGAGCAATGATTGTTACTGAGTGATTGAGAGAATTCCTGAGGGGAAACTGTTACGAGAAATGATTTTGGCCCGAAGGGCATATTTTTTATGATTTTACTAAGTTTTCGAACTATGATTTACTTCGTTATCAAACTGGATTTTACTGAGAATTTTACTGAGATACACTGATATTACACTCGTTTCAAAAGATTTTTGGAAACTGATTTTGAACTTATGTATTTGATGAATACTACATGGTGACTTGGTGTTTTACTGGTTTTGTGAAATTGTGTATCTGTATTGTGTGTTTTATAATTCTCAGACTGTGATTTATTTTCATTACTACTGAGTTGGTGAACTCATAAAGACTCCATGTACCTCTATGCACAGATTTAGGTGACGATCCCAAGCAGTAGCTGTCATGGCTCTTAGTTGTAGGTTCACGGGATTTCGAGGTAGTTGTCCAGCGTCCACAGCTTCTCCACTTCCCTTCCTTATTATGTTTTAGCACTTGATTCAGAGACATATATTATAGTATATATGAGAGTTAGATTTATTTTCGTAGATGCTCATGACTATTGACTCCAGTTCTTGGGAGGTTTTGTTAGATTTGTTAGACTGTTATTGGGGCGCTAAGACTAATTACGTTATTCTATGCTTGGTTGCACGCTTATTATTAAATTGTGAACTCTTATAATTGAACAAATGCCTAGTAAGGTGATGGTTGGCTAGCCTAGTTCCACGATAGGCGCCATCACGGCCTGTTAGGATTTGGGGTCGTGACATTTATTTTTCTGAATAGAAGTGATAAAAGAGTAATAACATGCCAAACATGGGAAAATAACATTGTTTACCCTTAAAATCGGATTTTAAATAAATTATAAGTGATTTTAAGGATACATGATTTCACTTGGCACAAATTGAGAAATATGAAAGTTGATATTAGAAATTAATTGTAAAATAAAGCAAAAGCAATATAAAGTGTAACTTGGCTCTCGAGCTAGATCACCGTCGAACCGACTGAATGTATAATTGAGAAATAAGAACTGAACAAAAGAGCAAGAATGCTTAAGAGAGAAAATGTAAAATAGCGTTGTTATGTAATATAAATGGGGGTTCTAATCACCACCCACGTGGAGGGGTGGTGATTTGTTAGGCTGATTTCAAGGAAACATTCACATACAAGTACATCCCCCCTCAATACCCCAAAGCCTCCTCGACCAGGTAAAGAAAGATTGCAACTGGGCAAACAAGGAGGTGGTGGTGCCGACACTAGGAGAAGCGATCACCACCCACGTGGAGGGGTTCCTAAGTGTTTACACTTACCTCTTCACGTTGGGTCCGCTCCATCCGGTCATCATGGACTTCTTCTAGAAATATCAAGTGACCTTCAGCCAAATTCACCCCTCTTTCTGGAGGATTGTGATATTGCTCCACTTCTTTGTGAGCAAAGTCTATGGGCTTCCTTTCACCCTTGACCATCTCATAAGACTTTATAGCCCTCGACTCTATTGAGGTGGGCTGATAAAGTTTCAATGCTGAGCCACCAAGGAGCCCTTCTCGAGTATAGATGAAGACAAGGACCGGAGCTGGATGGGCTGGTTTGTCCGAGTGAAGAACATTGATCTAATCCCTGCTAAGAGTATGCCATTTTCGGAGAAGTGGAATATGAAACGTAAGTCTAATTCCATCATCTATTTCTGCTTATTATTTTCACTTCATCTTCATCTCGTATCAGTGTTTTTCTCGATGCAGCCATGTCCTGGATGCCGGGCGCAGTTCCCCACCTCGAGAGCTGGGTTAGGATCCTAGTATCGTAGTCAACACACGTTGAGTGCACATGGCACGATCTGTCAAAGGGTCAGTGGGAGGCCTGTTATCACGGTAAGCCTTCTTCCTGACTTAATATTTTGACCATTTTTCACACATTTTCCCGAGCTTACTTAATTTCTTTTTTTATAGGACTTGGTAAAGACGCTATGCTGAGGCCCCCATACGGTGATGAAGAAGTTACACCACCTATCCCGAAGCCGGCGAAGGAGAGCAAGAGAAAGAGGGCCTCAACCTATGAGGGGCAAGAACCCAAAAAGAGAGAGGCTCGCAAACCCAATAAGAACATTATCCCCCTGACTCTAGAATCAGTTGAATTACTAAGAGAGGAAGAAGAAGTAAAAGAAGAAAGAGAAGATGGTTCTAGGCTGGTGGCCCGTGCTCGAGCTAATACTGAGACTCAAAGGGTTACTGAGCCAGTGGAAGCTGGAATTAATCTACCCCGACCCGATAGAGTCCAAGGGTAAGACTCGTCCGAAGTCCCAAGACGATTAGAGCCGAAGGTGCCTCACCTTGGGGTGAGAGGGCCGCTGCGGAGGAGGTGGATGTTGTTGTGGAGACCGGTCTTTAGGCTCCTCGAGACAAAGAAAGCACCCCCAAAGATTTACTTGGGGCGATAAGAATCAAATACTCCCCCTCGTTTCCTTCATTCACCGAGGAAATGATTCAAGAATCTCGAGCTGTGAAGACCTTTCATGGAGAAGGAACCCATGGAGAGGAGGATCCTTTCCGTGGTTATTTTGTTGCGGTCGAAGATGTTGCTGGTCTAAGCGATTTGGAGGTACCGAGGAAGAGCTCGGGCGAGGCTTGTTCGAGTATTTGACTGACTAGCCAGTTTCTGACCCCTAGTGCCGATATCGGGTGCAAGCGAACAATTATTATCACGGTCCCCGAGGATACCCGAGTTCTTGCTGCCCCCGTAGGGGTGGCTATCTACCTTCGAAGTTTGATCACGGAGGAAGACCAAGCTCAGATGGACGAGGTGGGAGCACCTTGTCTTTTCAACGATTCCCAACAGGCTCTGAACCGGGTAAGTCCCTACTCTCTTTGTCGATGTCAATTTTCATACTTGTATTTTTGTCCCTTTGTATAATTCTGTCTTTTATATTTTTTTAGGCCTCGGTGCTTCATCATGAAGCTTTCTCCGATATCGAGGGGAGCTGAGCCTATATAAGGCTGAAATCCAAAGGTCTTACTGAGGATAAAGACGCCTCCAAGCTTCTCAGTGAGCAAAGAGAAAATTAAGCAAAAGGCCTTTGTGCTGAGCTAGAAGCGGCTCAGAAAGAACAAACTAATCTAGCCGAGCAGGTAAGAAGAATATTAGATGTTAATGAAACTGATTCTGGCATGGTGGCGAACAGTTTGGTCCGACAAGTCTAGCAAAAACTTTATATAACCGGTCAACTTCTTGAGGAAGTGGACGCGGTGAAGGCGGAGACCCTGGCGTTGAATAAAAACATGGATTGACTTGCCTCAGAAAAGGAGGCTTCCCGAGCTCAATTGTCCTTAGCTGAAAACCAACTCCAAAGTATGAAAGAGAAAACCTTGGTGCAAGCCAAGAATATGAGGAGTTCCAATCTCGGTTGGGTTCAGCAACTTCCGATCGAGAGAAACTGGTCACAGAACTTGTAGCGGCCAAATCTGAGGTCGAAGCGGCCAAGGCTGATGCTGATGCAATTGTGGCCATCTACCGGACCGACGCTGAAGCTGCTCAAGTTAGAGAAAAGGAGGTTTATGAAGCTACTCAGGCTCGATCAAACTGGTTTGCCGAGCATGCTAAATTCCAGTCTCGAAGGAAGATTCTCGAGGAGATCCATGCTCGTGTCTTCAATCTTACAGTCGAGATCGAAAATGCAAAGGAGCTTGAAGCTGAAGCTAGAGTGTTTTCCTTTCCTGATGTTGATGACTTCGAGAGCTTGAGCGGGTCTGAAAGTGGAGAAGCCTCGAGAGTGAATATGTTGCTCCCGGAGAAGACCAGGCCTTTAGAATTTGTATTTTCTCTTTTGTGTTTCTTTCAAGGACCGGTTTTTTTTTTGTAGAGAATTCTGATCGGGCCATGCTGCCCTTGTAAATAATTTTTGACATATATATAAAACTTTCCTTCCCTTCTGTTTAACCAATTACGAAGTTGTATTCTAAGGTCCGAGGTATAGACAATTTGATTGAAGCCGAACCATTATAGCTCTTAGGCTTTATGCTCGAGCGAGTGCTTGCTCGAACTCGAAGTAAGGTAACCTTTAGGTTTTTTAGCGAGGATGGTCTCTCGAACTCAAAGTAAAAACAACCCTTAGGATTTTGTATTTTTTTTTTGTATTAGGCCGATCTGGCCCTTATAAAAGATTGTTTATGGTGTTCTCCCTTTTTCGGTTTGAAAACGTTTTCTATCATTTGTATTTAAAACACTTGTAATGCCTTAGCATGAAATAATGAATTGACCGAGAGTTCAAATAATTTAGTACTCATTAGAGATTTCGAGGGTTGGTATATCGAATCCTTTTATGATTTTGCCGAGAGTATCCTTTTTAACCGGTTTATGAAAGAATTTGAAGGCCTGTTTCATTATGGAATTCATTTCATTACAGAATTCAGACGTCTCTGAACCGTTTTAATTCGACCGTAACCTCTTAGTTCGGGATTTTTCCATTGGGCATATTTTCCCGTATTACTTCGAGCTTGTCCGAAGTTTCAGTTCCCGAGTGGGGTGGCCGTGCCCTATAAAAATCGAGGGTTGCCTAAAAGGTCTTATGATCTCGAAGTTTTAATAATTCGATCTTGTTTACTTTTTGGACGGCAGTCCCCGGGCATGGGGGTAATTGTCCGAAATTTGGTTATGATCGACCCTTAAGCCTGTTTACATAATAGATCGAGAGTATGGCATCGTGAAGTACAAAAAAATTTCTAAGGCATCATGATATATCGGCAAGGAAATATACTTCTCTTTATAAATGATTATACATGCATACATATTTTGTGCCAGGACTCGAGCAACCTATGTGGGCACAGTTCGTTTGACTGTTTGGCCTTTACAAATTTCACCTATCGAAACCCTATTGCTATGAAGTAATTTGCTCGCAACAAAGTTGACATTCAAGGTTAATGCCCCCCAGTATTTGAGGTTGATTGCAAAGAAGCCTCGGATACTGTTAAATTGTTCTAAGTTAGCACGATCAATGGTTGCCTCATTTAAAACCTCGCCGGAAAACCCGCTTGGGACATACCGATCTAAGGAAAAAAAGTGCAAAGCGTGCTTTCAGACCTAAGGACTTCGTGTCGAAGAACCCATCGCGATTTATGGTCGAACACCTGCAAGAGTTGTTTAAATATAAATGAAAATGGAAGGGGTCGTACCTTAGCAGTAGTATCCTTTTAGGAGAGATATGTTCTAATTGCTCCGCAGTTGTTCACCGTTCATCGTGTCGAGCTTGTAGGATCCTTTTCCGGTGATTTCGAGAACCTGGTACGGTCCTTCCCAGTTCGGACTCATTTTTCCTTCATTCGGATTTCGGGTGTTGAGGGTGAATTTTCTTAGCACCAAGTCCCCTATGTTAAAACGTCAGAGATTGGCTCTTCGATTGTAGTATCTTTCGATCCGCTATTTTTGAGCGGCCAATCAGTCGAGGTTAGCTTCGCGTCTTTCATCCAACAAATCTAGGCTCGTATTCATGGCCTCGTTAATGGATTCTTCTGTTGTATATCAGAACCTGATGCTAGGTTCTCCGACCTCGACCGGGATAAGAGCTTCGGCACCATAGACTAACGAGAATGGTGTTGCTCTTGTACTAGATTTCGACGTTGTGCGGTATGCCCAAAGAACCTCGCCCCACTTTCCTTTGGCATCGTCCAATATCTTCTTAAGGTTATGAATGATGGTTTTGTTGGTCGATACGCCTTGTCCGTTCCTGCTGGGATGATAAGGTGTCGATAGGATTCTTTTTATCTTGTGATCCTCGATAAATTTAGTCACTTTGCTACCGATGAATTGCTTTATATTATCACATACAATATCGGAAGGCATCCCGAATCAACATATAATATGATCCCAAATGAAGTCTTTGACTTCTTTTTCTCTGACTTTCTCAAAAGTCTGCACTTCAACCCACTTAGAAAAATAATCAGTCATAAATAAAATAAACTGAGCTTTACATGGGGCCGATGGGAGAGGGTCGACGGTGTCCATTCCCCATTTCATGAACGACCATGTGGATAAGACTAAATGGAGCTACTCTCGGGGCTGGTGAATTATTGGTGCATACCTTTGACATTTGTCGCATTTTCAAATGAATTCCTTTAAATATTTCTCCATGTCGATCCAATAATATCCTGCCCTGATTACTGTGTGGACCAACGATTCGACACTAGAATGATTTCCACAAACTCCCACGTGAATTTTCCGTAGGACGTATTCGATTTCTCCTGGTCCCAAACATATTGCCAACGGTCCATCGAACATCCTTCTAAACAGCGTTCCGTCTTCGGACAAAGTGAGCCGTGCTGCTTTTGTACGTAGAGCTCTCGACTCCTTCAGATCCGATGGAAGTTTCTCGTTCTTTAAGTACTTTATGTACTTGTTTCTCTAATCCTAGGTCAAACTTGTGGAGTTAATCTCAGCGTGACCTTTTTTGTTCACCGATCTTATGAGTTGTACGACAATCCCCGAGTTGAGCTCGTCATCTTCGACCGATAAACCTAAGTTTGCAAGAGCGCCGGCCTCGTCGTTCTGTTCTCAAGGTACATGTTGCAAGGTCCATTCCTTGAATCGATGTAAAGTTACCTGTAATTTATCCAAGTACCTCTGCATTCTCGGACTTCGAAAGTCCTTTTGACTTGGTTTACCACGAGGAGGGAATCACACTTGGCATCAATGACCTCTACTCCCAAGCTTTTAGCCAACTCTAGACCCGCAATTATGTCTTCATACTCGGCCTCATTGTTAGTTAATTTCGAAGTCTTGATAGATTGTCTAAATACATTACACATGGGTGATTTCGAAGTCTTCGCATCACCGTCCGTAAAGAGGGTCCAGACTCCCGAGGATGTACCTGATTTTATTAACATTTCTATTTCACCCTCGGGTACGAGGGACGGCGCGAAGTCGTTCACGAAGTCCGCCAAGATTTGAGACTTGATGGCGGTTCGGGGTCGATATTCGATATCGTACCCACTGATTTCTACGGCTCATTTGGCCAACCGACCTGAAAGCTCAGTTTGTGTAAAATATTTTGAAGTGGAGTTGTTACAACACATATCGGATGACACTGAAAATATAACTTTAATTTCCTAGAGGCGCTTATTAAAGCAAGCGCTAATTTTTCTAAGTGCGGATATCTGGTTTCGGCCTCACCTAAGGCCCGACTAACATAATAGACAGGGAATTGCATACCTTGTACTTCTCGGACTAGGACTACACTTACCGCTATTTTTGCGACTGCCAAGTACAAGTAGAGTTGCTCGTCCACTATCAGGGTATGAAGCAACGACGGGCTCGTTAAATATCGCTTTAGTTCCTCCAAGGCCTGTTGGCATTCCGGAGACCATGCAAATCTACTCTTCTTCTTAAGAAGCGAGAAGAATCGGTAACTCCTATCTGAGGACCTCGAAATGAATCGCCCTAGGGCAGCTATGTGCCCCGTTAGCCTTTAAATTATCTACGACCGTGATATCCTTGATAGCTTTGATTTTATCGGGGTTGATCTTGATTCCTCGATTGGATACCATGAAGCCAAGAAACTTGCCCGAGCCGACCCCGAACGCACACTTTTCCGGGTTGAACTTCATATTGTACTTCCTCAATATATTGAAAGTCTCCTGCAAGTGTTTTAAATGGTCCTCTGTTCGCAAGGACGTAACTAACATGTCATCAATATAAACGTCTATTGATTTTCCTAGTTGTTCTTCAAACATTCAGTTTACTAGGCATAGATAAGTTGTACCAGCATTTTTTAGTCCGAACGACATTACATTATAACATTAGGTGCAATATTTAGTGATAAATGAGGTCTTTTCCTGATCCTCCGGGTTCATCTGTATTTGGTTGTACCCGGAGTAGGCATCGAGAAAAATGAGAATCTCGTGGCCGGTCGTGACATCGATCATACAATTGATATTAGGCAAAGGAAAGGAATCCTTAGGGCATGATTTGTTCAAATCTTTATAATCTACGCACAGTCTAAGTTTATTTGCCTTCTTAGGGACTACCACTACGTTTGATAGCCATTCAGGATACTTTACTTCTCAAATGGACCCTATTTTGATAATTTTGGTTACCTCGTCCTTGCTGAATGCATGCTTAACCTCGGATTGGGCCTTCTTTTTTGCTTTACTGGACGGAACTTCGGGTCCAGGCTTTATTAATGGGTAGTGATTTTCGGTGGGATCCATGTCATATCGAGATGGGACAAAGTAAACCAATCCATGTTATCTAAAATGAATTGAATAAGTTTTTTCCTGAGCTCGAGAGTTAAACCCTGTCCCAGGTATACCTTTCGTTCGGGTAGGTACTCGATCAGTATGACTTGTTCCAGCTCTTCGACCGTCGTTTGGTGGCGTCAGAATCATTAGGAATTATGAAGGATCGAGGGATCCAATAGTCATCGTCCTCGTCTGTTCCCTGCTTCTCCGATTGGGTCAAGGCTGGTGTTTGTGGTTGCTATTTGACTTCCCCGTTTTCTCTTTGAATCCGACCCCTTTTCTGATGAGAGTGCCGATACCGGTATCACTTCGTCGACTGCAAACATATCCTTGGCAGCGGTTTTCTCTCCGTACACCATTTTGACTCCCTCTAGTGTCAGGAACTTCAGAACTTGGTGAAGGGTCGAGGGTACTACCCTCATGTTATGGATCCAAGACCTTCTGAGCAGGGCGTTGTACCTCATGTCACATGTCACCCTCGATCACATGGAACTTTGTTTCTTGGATGGTTCCGACAACGTTCACTGGCAAACTAATTTCCCCTTTGGTGGTTTCGTTTTCCATGTTGAAGCCGTTAAGAAATTGAGTTGCGGGCACAATTTGATCCTGTAGGTCGAGCTACCAGGATCAATTAGAACACGTTTAACTTGATTTTTATTCATAAGAACAGATATTACCAGTGCATCGTTATGGGCTTGTGAGATCCTCTCTGCATCCTCGTCATTGAAAGACAAGGCCCATTCCGGTACATAGTCCCGAGTTCACTTTTCCTTCGTGATCGACACCTTGGTGCGCTTGAATATGGGTCCCTGTGGAATGTTGACTCCCCTAAAGATCATGTGAATTATGTTTTGTGGCTCTTATTGTTCTTTTTTTCTGTTTGCATCCCTGTATCTGAAGTGGTTCTTAGCCCGGTCACTTAAGAATTCTCGAAGATGCCCCTCGTTAAACAAACGGGCTACTTCCTCCCTCAACTGTCTGCAATCTTCTGTTCTAGGGTACTTGCACTTTTGATTAGGATTTCTCCGGGATGGATCAGTCTAAAGAGGTCGAGGCAACCTGCTGTCTTTGATGCATCCGATGGATGATACAATAGCTGACGCATCGACGTTGAAGTTGTACTCCGATAGTCGAGGCGCTTCTTTGTGTTCGATATTCCTGTCAAAACCACTCTTACTCATGCTCCCTCAGGAGCTCTGTCCTCGATCATTTCTTCTGTCACTTCGAACGGGGTTGCGTCCAGACTCGTTGTTTTTTCGATCTCTACTGTATGGTTGATATGGATCTCTGTTCGACTGTGATTCTCG
This sequence comes from Nicotiana paniculata, assembly GCA_005239505.1. NCBI lineage: Eukaryota > Viridiplantae > Streptophyta > Magnoliopsida > Solanales > Solanaceae > Nicotiana > Nicotiana paniculata. The sequence continues at coordinate 37,852 of MDKI01184912.1, read as the reverse complement.
GTCAATGTCCCTTTGAACTCTGCCGACGGGCCTGTTTGGATAAACGGACCCCGAAGGAGCCCCCAAGTGATCATCCTCGACCCTGATTTTTGGCTGGTACCGATTACGCACATCGGCCCAGGTTACAACTAGATTTTTGATCAAATTCAGCTTTAACTGTTGTGAGGCCACCGAACTTCGTATGTTTATCCCTTGAGTGAAAGCCTGAATAGCCCAATCATCTGCGACCGGGGGGAGATCCATACGTTCCATTTGGAACTGAGATACGAACTCTCTGAGTATCTCGTTATCTTTATGCTTTACTTTGAAGAGGTCCGACTTTCTGGTCTCGACTTTTATGGCTCCGGCGTGTGCCTTGACGAAGGAATCTGCGATCATGGAAAAAAATCAATGAAATTAGGCGGAAAATTATGGTATCATATCATCTCCCCCTTTGATAAAGTTTATCCGATTTTCTTCAGTAGTACAAACTCAATCTCATCATCCTCTAAATCGTTCCCCTTTATTGCGTATGTGTAAGAGGTGACATGCTCGTTGGGGTCGGTAGTTCTATTATACTTGGGAATTTATGGCATGCGGAGTTTCTTTGGGATGGGCATAGGAACCGCGCTTAGGGGGGAAAGATTTTGTACGAACTTCTTTGAATCCAAACCCTTCAGAATTGGTGGTGCCCCGGAATTTGATCAACTCGGGAGTTATATGTTTCCATTTTTTTGTCATTTTCTTCAATCTTTTTCTCCCCTGATACGATTCGCTTTGTCAGCTCCTCGAGCATTTTCATAATAGTGGGGACGGTCCTCAATTCATTCACGTTTGAACTCCCCGGCACCGGTTCAGCCCTGTGAACAACATCTAGTGATGGCTCGGGTTCGATCCTACTCGGTGCATGATTCTGATTCTTCCGTCTTCGCTGACCTGTGTGTTATGACCGGCTGATCGAACGTCTTTGCGGATGCTATTTTCGGGGTCGACACCCAAAATTGCATTTAGGGTAACATGAGAACTGACGTCGATGGGGTTTGCAACTGGTATCAACCTGAGGCACTTCGTTCCCTGGGGCGGCTACGTTTTCGTTTTCTCCATGAAAACCAAGGCCATTATCGGCGTGTGTAGGTACTGTTTGAGAGTTCGACATGATGATACTGAAATAAAAAACGCTTACAAGAACAAGTACAAAGTAGTGCGTCTTATGAAAATTAGAACCAGACAATCACTATTATCATTAGCCTCACGGTGGACGTCAAACTGTCTACCCTTAAAACCGGATAACAATTAAATTTATAAGTGGTTTTAAGGATATGTGGTTTCACTTGGCACAAATTGAGAAATATGAAAGTTGATATTAGATATTAACTGTAAAATAAAGCAAACCAATATAAAGTGCAACTTGGACCTTGAGCTAGATCTCTCTCGAACCGACTGAATGTATAATTGAGAAATATGAACTGAACAGAAGAGCAAGAATGCTTAAGAGAGAAAATGTAATATAACTTTTTTATGCGTGAATGTGGTGATTACAAAATGATTAGAATCCCCCTTTATATAGTAGGAGAATTCTACTTATGGTACAATTCTGAATACAGTGGGAAATCCAATAACCGGTCTTGATTTGATATGTGCCGAGATTTTTGCCACGATCCTTGCCCGATCACGGATATTTCAGTTTTTCGGTTATTCGACTCAGTAGGCTTTATTCGGTCTCGCTAGATGCCTATCCCGTTCGATCTCGACTGGTCTCGATCTCAGTTGATCCTCGAATTACGAGCTTGGTTATGTATCTTCATGTTACGATTTGATATAACAAGGGACTGAACATTGGCATGCCATACTGGTCTCGATTAACCATACAAAATGGGCAAGCTCGATTTGACCATATACAAACATATTCAATAGAACAACTGAGACAAGTTAAATGTATGATGAAGATTGATGGTATGATCGAAATAATCAGGTATCATACGGAAGCTAACGAGCATACTTTCAACGACGATACATCAAATATCATAAGAGAAATATATATAAAAAAAAAACATAAATATTTAACGTGGTCCGGTCAAATGACCTACATCCACATGCAGGGATGAACAATTCACTATATTAAAGAGAGTATAAAATATCGAGAGAACATCATAAAGAGGCACACACAAGTGACAGGCTAAAAACCTATCTCAAATATTGTCCCCCTAAACAAGACTCTCAAACTGCTTATGGCTATATTGTGGATGTTGCTAAATGATAAGGGATGATCTGATCCTCGATTTGTAGAAATTCAAATTCTTTTCCATCAAGAAAAAGGACTAGCCAAATATAAAAGAATTATATTTTTCTTTTCATAAAAAGTAAAATTAATTATGGTAAATATTTTGCCATTCCTTTAAGAGATAGGAAAATCAAATATGATAAGAAAACCAGGATAAACACCTTACAAATAGACGGATGACATGTCACTAGTTTTAGAATATTAGAATCAAAAGAACTCTTGAACTTGTTTCTGATGATCTTGGGTGACATAAATAGCGTCTAGTTTATTTTTGCATTTTGTGTGCTGAAATTTGATATAACATAACACATCTAGTGTACATATTTGATACCAATGCCAAGATGTTTAGGACATCAACATGTATTTTGTTTTTGCGGGTTAATATACGATGTAGGGATCTAGCAAAGATGAAAAAAAGATGAATGCTCTAGCAATTATAGAAGAAACACTAGGAAAAATAAAAAAATGGCAGCTCACTGCATTAAGTTTTCGCTATGCCCGTCTGGGAAGAACCGAATCACAAGGGTCTATTGTACGCAACCTTACCATACATTTCTGCAAGATACTCTACGGCTAGAATCTATGATCTTCTGATCACATAAAAATAACTTTACCAATTACGTCAACGTTCCCCTTCAGAAGACACACTAGGAATAAGCTTAAAATTATGTGTATTATCCTCTAGCATCAAAAGAACTTTGAACTTTGTTTTTTATGATCTAGGCCTCCTCCACTATCTTAATTTCTTTTGAAAAGGTTAGGCTACACATATTTGTTGTTACCAACGGTTAATACACGATATAGAGTTTGTGTCTAACCCCCACCTAAAGCGAAAACTGCAAACGCTCGAGGAATCATAGAGAGACAGACTGAGAATAAGCTAAGATTAAGGGTTCGTTTGGTACGAAGAATAAGAGATAATTAACCTCGAAATTAAATTCGTGATAAGTTTATCCCATATTTAGTTGGAATAAAATCGTATATAACTAATCCCTATGAGATCCCGGGATTGAACTGCTTTTTTATTCCTATGAGAGGGTAGGATAACTAATCCCAAGATAACTAATCCTGGGATAACTTGTTTCCCAACCAAATGATCCCTCAGTGTATTATGTTACTCCCTCTTGTTCACTTTAATTGATTTTTTGGCTTTTTTTTTGTGGTCCACAACATTTGATTTTTTTAGATATCAAGAAGGAATTAAACTCTTATTTTTTTCAAAGTTGCTCTTGGAATAAAGAGCCTAAGAATATTTGATGTATTTATAATGAATAAATTAAGACTAATATGGTCAATTTCATTATAAATTAATTCTAAAAGGTGAATTTTAATAATGTGCAAAAATAATCAATTAAAAGTAGACCAGAGAAAGTAATACATATGCATAGGGGTCAGGTTGGATATGAGACGGATTGAAAATGGATAAATTACCCGAACTGACCCATATTTAATACGAATAAAAAATAAATTAACCGGTTGTTCCATATTATCCACGGCTTCTTAAATATGATCACTTTAGGGAGAATTTCTACTCTCATGTGCCTGTAACGGGCACACACACTTTCGTATTTGTTTTCTTACATGCAATGATGGAATTTAAAATCTGTCATTCAAGTGGTACAATACGAGTTTCTTAATCCTCGTCTATGCCCAGGCTTCATAACTCAAAATCTCAATAATAAGCATTAATATTTTTAATGTTCATAATTTGGATGGTAATATAACAAAAGACTAGAATTAAACTTAATGCAAATACCAACCCTAAAATTTAATTAGAAGAAGAATACAAAAAATCCTAAATACAGGAGTTAGGACACATTTGTTCAAAATGCGAACTCCTATCGTCCCTTAAGGATCGTTTGGTCAGGAAACAAGTTATTCTATAATTAGTTATTTTGAGATTAGTTATCTTAGGATTAATATTCTAATCAAATATGAGATAAATCAATCTCAAATTTAATTTCAAAATTAATTATCCATAATCCATCATATCAAACGAGCGCTTATTATTTAATTTTTTTTTTTGCGTGGATCCTTTTTCTCTCTCCTAAAAAAAGAAAAAAGAAAGACAAAGTTGCTTCATAGTTTGCACACCTTGACTAAACAATGGGAAATTCCAATAATTGACATTTCTTTAAATGACCATAAGGACAAATAAAATAATAAGAATGTGGCATGAGCTGTGTGGTCATTACAGAAAAAAGACTTGCATACCAACCTGTACATGTGAATTATATTGAAGTCTTCTTTTTCTAATGTTTTTTTTTTTTTACATATTTTATATTAGTAATAATTAAAGCCAAAGGCAGGCTGGTTATTTTTGTAAGATAATTAGTGGAGGGCCGTAGCCTTTAGGAACTCTAAAAAGTGGCTATTTAATTCAAACACGCATAATTAATAAAATCAATTACTCTTAATTAGGTCTTTGAAAGAAACTTTTGAAAAATGTCAGCTATTTGAATGTAATGTGATGAATAAAAGTTAAATAACTTGTTCGTTATATGTTGGAACCATTCGTATCCTTGCCAAGTAGATCATTTTATATTTGTCCTTATTTTAACGAGCTCCAGTATGATTTTGAGTAAATTCCACGTATTACAATATTTTAAAAAAAATATTCAAATTTATTCTTCAACTTTGGAATATGATTTAAACCGCCCTTTTTTATGTTTTAGTTTGGAGCACTATTAGAATTAAGGACAAATGCGAGAGGACTTACTAACGACAGGGGCACGAATGAGCACAAAATGTAACAAATGATAAAGTTAAATATTTTCGTATAAGAAAAGGATATTGTTAACAATTTTTTTCTAGATTCTATAATATTAGAGGATCGAGGAATGAAATACAGGAACAGAGAAAATTAAACGCATTTATTGTGTGAAAAATCTCACTTATCCGACGAAACTATATGCCTCGATGGTGAGAGGACATAAAATTTTGATAGGTCTCTTTCACCTACGAGCATTTGTACGAAGAATTGCTCATGTTAACATAAACATTCTTTTGAAATAAAAACTCAGCCATTTTAACTAATTTTCTAGAACCGAATATAAAAGTACAAATGATAAATTCAACAAATCTGTTTCCATTTGAAGCAGATTCAATATACAATGATCATTGATCAATCCACTTAGTTTGACTCAGTCGGGTCATAATTCACATCCTTTCATGTATTCAAAAACCAACTCCTATACAAATTAAATACATGTAAAAGATGTCTCCCTTTTGGCCAAAATAAACATCAAAATTACACAAATACTAAAACTAAAATAAAAAAAGAAAATCATAATTCAAACTACTCTCAAACTTCATCGAAAGATGCATAATGCTTTCTATTTTTCTTTCATATTGTGACTCGAGTTTCTAATTTGTACATAAATTAGAGGGTTAGGATTTGGTAATTGGAAACCCGACCCGATCAATAGGAATAAGTGACCCGGTTGATGACCCGACCCTTGAGCATAGAATTGTATAGGGCCACCCTATTGGCTGGCATTTCTTGCACTTTCCCACTCTTCTTTAATGCATTTGAATCAAAATTTGAAGAAGAAGAAGAAGCTTCATGTCCATTTCCATGGCGTAAATTATTATTACAATGAAGTTTTCTGTATTCTTCACTATTCCCACTTGGCTCCACCACATCTTCTGCAAATTTTACTTTCTTCTTCTTTTTCTCCTTTTTCTTCCCATCTAAACAAATAAAAAAAATAAAAAAACCATTAATGTATGAATTTAACCAATATATACTGACAGTATAAAATTCTTTTTTTATCATTTTATATGGTGGTATTTGACTGCACATGAAATTTTAAATTTCTTATCATGAAACTTAAAGCATGTCATGACATTTTCTATAGTCATAAGAGCAATTTTAAAATTAAAAAAAAAGATCGAAATATACAGAAACACATTAAAATATTTTTTTTTCTTTTTGAAATAGATAAAAAGAGAAAGAGTGTCATCTAAAATGAAACGGATAGAGTAACTAAAAAAAGACGATAATACATACCTGTGGAGATGCAAGATCGAGGATGATGGAGAATTGGGTTAAAAGAGAATTGATGTGCAGATTTTTGAAGTTTAAGAGCAGCTAAAAGGATCATTGTCCCAGAAACTGCCATGGCTGTGGCTAATACCATACCTTGAGAACTTAACATAGAAGACATGGTAGTAGTTGAAAGATGAAGAAAAAAGAGTAGAAAACCAAGAAACTATAGAAAGAAGAGAAGAAATGGTGGGGCTTGGTGTTGGAAATTGAGAGAGATCAATGGAGACAAGATAAATAGTGTAAAAGTTTTGGAATTTCTGAATAAATTAATCATGTAGCTGAATAAAGTAATTGGGGAAGAAGGATTAATTATTGATATCTAATTGCTTAGTTTGTTGGACTAAATCTTTCTTTTTTTAATAGACTATTTGATGATGGCAAAGGCCAAAAAGGCGAATGAAAATGAATGAAGATGTAAGCAAGCATATGGAATTCCAAATTTATAGGCTTTTGGGAAGAACAGAGAGTAGTATGCCATTATTTGTCCTTCCTCGTTATTTCAAGTGATGCACCAAACTACAAAAATAAAAAGACTGAAAAATTAACTCTTTAATAATTCATAGTAGAAAGTAATACAAAAAGAATTAAGAATCAGTAAAAAAATTTATGTGATTTAGATTATATCATGAGAGATTAAATTTGATTAGTCAAATGATTAAATGTATCGAACCGACCAATTGTTTTAAGGGTACGAGTATCTCCGCATGATGTATATGACTTGTGTGAATCGTCGGTTTTGGTTTTCAGATTATTCAAAATCGATTTGGAAGAATGTATTTCATGAATTAAAGCTTTATGTTGGAAGAGTTGACCAAGTTTGACTTTTTAGTATTTGACCTCGGATTGGAGTTTTGATTGTTCCGTTAGGTCCGAACGCTGATTTTGGACTCAGGCATATGCCCGAATTTGCATTTGGATATTTCTAGAAGGATTCAACACTAATTGGAGAAAGTTGAAAATTTGAAGGTTTGGAAAGTTCATAAATTTGACCGAGAGATGACTCTGATGATATGGGGTTTGAATTGTGGTTTCGGGGATTGAAATAGCTTCGTATGCCATTTGAGACTTGTGTGCAATATTTGAGTTCATTCCGATTTGATTTGATATGTTTCGATGCGAGTTTTTGAAAGTTCATTAAGTTTGATTTGAGGTGCGATTGTTGTTTCGATGTTGTTATGTATGATTTAAGGCCTAGTAAGTCTGTTTTATATTATGGAACTTGTTGGTATGTTCGTACGGCGTTCCGAGGGGCTCAGGTGAGTTTCGGATAGGTTTGGGTTGTGTTGCGCTCGTTTTTCTTATATTTCAATGTCGTTTCGTCAAGCATAAATGATATCACATTAAGAAAATGAAATCCAATTCCTGTTTTGATTGAAGCATTAGATTCGTATCGTAATTACAAAGTCATAACAAAAAGAATCATCTAATTTGGACATCGTATGAGGAGTTTATGATCATTTTACTAAGAATTGGGATGCTAGATTTTTCAGATTAATTACGGAATTGCCACTAACTTCGTATTTAAAAATCTGTAGTATTTCCAAATATTGAAACCAACATATCTCCTTCGTTATAAGGTCAAATGGAGTGATTCAAAATTCTAACTTAGCTGAAATTTCACAAGGAATCCATTGGAGCCATAAAAAATGAGTTTCGGGGTCGTTGGCACACGAAACGAGGCAGAACAATTGGACAAAAATACTTAATATCGAGGGTTTGTTCATTTGGTCATGTTTTGAGTTGGGAAGATCAGATTTGAGCATTTTTTGGAGGCGATTTTTATCATATGAATTGGGGTAAGTATTCTATACTCGATTATGATTATATTTCATGAATCCATCTTCATTTTTGGCATTTGATTGATGATTACAAAGTAAAATTTGGGGGGTTTTGTCTAAAATTTCATAAAGTGAATTTTTGAGTTTGAACGTCGATTCGAAGTCAGATTTGAGTGAAAGGCTATAGCAAGAGCCCCCGAATCTAGAGCTTTTGTGAGTTTCGTCGGATTTCGAAGTGCGGGCTCGAGTTTGACTTTTTGGTTGACTTTGGGCTTTTGATTACAGATTTGACCTTTATTGATTGAGCTTTTTTCCTTGGGAATTGTTTGATGTATTCGACTTGCTTTTAGCTAGTTTCTAACTATTCTGAGGTCGGTATGCGGAGGATGCCATTTTTGAGCATCGTTTGGCTTGTTCGGTATCGATTTGACTTGTTTGAGGTAAGTGTCTTGCCTAACTTTGTTGATGGAATTTTTCCTACTACTTGACATTGTTTGCTACATGTGGGGGTGATGCATATATGAGGTGACGAGAGTATATGCATGTGCCAGGGTTAATCATGCTCGTGGGTAAATTATACTATTAATTATACCTTGTAGAATTACGTTACATTCTTGCTTCATGTCTTAATTGACTTATATATTACAAAGAATACAAAATTAAATGTTAGAAACTAAAATTTAGTTTATTATAACTTGATTAAAATTTGACGGGATTTTGAGAAACATTGACATGTTTAATTTGGTCTTCATCATGCTTAATCGCTAATACATTGCTACAACTGTTATTCTTGAGATATTAGGTTCTATACTCGAGTTGTAGATCATTCTAGATTTGTTGAAATACTTGAACAATAAGGGTATTGAGGGTTTATTGATCTATTGTTGGCTTGAAAGTTGTGATTGGGATTCATTTGGAATATTCGTTTAACCACTCTCCTTGATGTTATTTATGCTTCCGACCTTACTTGTCATTGATATACATGTGCTTGGTTATGAAGAGTGCAAAGCACGAAGGGTGATGCCGTTCCATTACTTTTATATTATCATGCGAGGGAGAGTGTAAAGCACGAAGGGTGATGCCGTGCCATTTCATATATTTTATCATGTGAAGGAAAGTGAAAAACACGAAGGGTGATGTCGTGCCATTTCATTTGAGAGTAAAAGCACGAAGAGTGATGCCGTGCCATTTCATTTGAGAGTAAAAACACGAAGAGTGATGCCGTGTCATTCATTTATATTATCCCGTTTTCATTTACATTATCGTGTGAGGATGAGAGTAAAAACACGAAGGGTGATGCCGTCCCATTTTATTTATATCATCATGCTTTTATATTATCGAGAGTTCACGGCACGAAGGGTGTTTCCGTTCATGCGAGGACGAGGGACATGTATTATGTAGTGATATCTTTTCCTTGTGTAAGTTCATGCCTTTACCTTGAGCGGTTATTGTCGCACCTATGTTTCCTATGTGACTTGTCATTGTTGTTCTGTCTTTGTTCTCTATCTCAATTGTTCTTGTGTTGCTCATCCATTCCACTTGTTTAACTTGCAAATACCACGCCTCCTTCCTGATGTTATATTTATAACCATGTTGTATCTAGTTTGTTGCACTCTAGTATAAGCTTTCTACCATGTTAGTTATTCATGCCTCTACTTGTTTGCTTATAAAGGTCATGCGTTCCCCTCTTATTTGTCATATCTACATCTATTCCTTTTACCATACTAGTTAGGTGAAATTATATTCTTCCTTTCTAATTGATGTCATTATTCCTATGTTTCCAACCTTGTCATTACTATTATCTTCATTTCTTTCACCTGGTTTGTACTGTTACACGTATATTTGGTGAGGATGAGATAAATGCACGAAGGGTGTTGCTGTACCGCTGGATTTGATGTCTTGAGTATATTTCTCACACAATGGAAGTTATGGATTTATTACTGTGATTTTCTAGTAATCGCTCTAAGGAAATGATTGGTCGTGATATTGAGGAATATTAATCGTGGTTCTTCTAGAAATCATCTACTTCTTCACATTGTTTCCTTGTACACTATTCTGTTATGTTCTAGTATTATTCTATTGCTAGTCTTCTGTACAGGTTATATCAGTGAGTATCTTTTAACTACAAAGTCTCGTCACTATTTCACCGATGTTAGTCAAGATACTTACTGAGCACATGAGATCGGTTGTACTCATACTACACATCTGCAACTTGCGTGCAGAGTTTGGAGCGGAGTTGCGGGTGATATCGGGCACTGACTCTGAGGATGTGCGTGCCTTCTGGAAGTGGCTACCACTTGTCCCTTGGTAGTTCTGGAGTGGAATTCTATTTAAGTATATTTCAAACAGAAGTTGAATTTATTTCATATCCGTTTTTTAATAATCTAGTCTAAGTAGCTCATGTCTTGTACTACCAATCCTTGGATTGTTGTTTGGAATTCATATATATGAATTGTTGATCATATCTATTTTATTAGAATTGTGTTAACTATTGATTGGCTGACCTAACAGGTCAAGTTAGGTGTCGTCACGACCTGTGAATTTTGGATCGTGACATTAAACCATTTAAGATTTTGTACAAATATATAACTACATATTTCTAAGAATTATGCGGATTATTTAAGATAAAAAAAACTGTTATATAAATTAAAACAGGTGAAATGTCCTTTTGTGCTTGTGTACAATACGACAATGCCATGTTTGAAAATTATATTGGAATTTATGATGTATTACTTGCCAAACATGATTTTTTTCTTAATTCATTATTCTTTTCTTTTGCTTTTTTTTTTTTGGATTATCTTTTGCCTAAAAAAAGACAATGTGATAGATAAAGCTCCTATTATGTGTGCGATCTTTCGAGTCGTAATAGAACTATTATATCGTTGATGAATTCTCATTTAGATGTAAGAGAAAAGTGTGTGCTCTTCTAGAACCTTGAGTAAATATCTATTTTTTTCTTGCCTTTAACTCTACAGTGAAAATGCCCTAAGAGACATAAGTATAGCCCAAAGTGGTAGTAGTTGAGACAATGGTGCATTAGCACCCGCTGTTACTTAGTTATTATAAATAAATAAATTATCTTTCGTCCTAAAAAAAACCTTGTAGTGAATCGATATTTCCTAATTTTGAAAACAAGATACAATATGATTTAGCAAATATAAGAAAATAATGATCTTAATATTGAAATTAAAATTGTGTTACATGCACAAGTAATCAAGGGCAGCTTTGTAAATTTAATGGCTTAAAACCAAATTTTAATAAGAGGCCTTATACTTTTTTATTGGAATTCATATATCTATATACACACATATGGAAAAACAAGTTATAGTGTTGCTATTTTTTCTATACTTGTTGTTATAATATAATATACTTCTTCACATAGTAATATTATTATTTATATTAGTAAGGGGTAATTTAAATGTAATGACCCGATCGGTCGTTTTACCTTCTTGAACCCCGTACCCCTAAATAAGACTCTACGTACTTATTTTTACTGATTTATAAATTCCGGGGATGGTTGGTTCGGTATTTGAAAGAGTTTGGGTTGGAATCGGAACACTTAGTTCCTTAAGGTTGGCTTAAAAAGCAAAGTTTGACTTCGATCAATATTTTGGTTAAACAACCTCGGAATCGGGATTTGACGGTTCCAATAGGTTCGTATGGTGATTTCGTAGTTGGGCGTATGTTCGGAACGGATTTCGGATGACCCGGGAGCATTTCGGCGCCAAATAGTGAAAGTTTGATTCTTGAAGGTTTTAGAAGTCCTATAAATGTGGCTTAGAACGTGTTTTGGTGATATCGAGGTCCAAACAAAATTTCGAGATAGAAAATAGTTTCGTAATGTCATTTAAGACTTGTATGCAAAATTTGGTATCATTCCGAGTGGTATAAGTACATTCGGCATGTTGAAGTAGATTGAAGAACTTAAAGTTCATAAGTTTGATTCAATTGGTTTTAGGGTGCGATTCTTAGTTTTAATGTTGTTTCGGGCGTTCCGAAGTTTTGAGCGAGTCCATCATATGATTTTGAACTTGTTGGTATGTTTGGATGGGGCCTCGGGGGACCCGGATGCCATTCGGACGTTGCGTGAGTCGAGTCCAAGCTCAAAATGAGCTGCTGGTGCACCAATTCTGGTGCGACCGCACCTGCGGTTGGGCAGTCACATGTGCGAGCTCGCAGGTGCGGGCAAAGCTGTCAGATGCGGCCCAAGAGAGGAGCCCAAGTTTCGCAGATGCGGTCCAATTTTCGCGAAAGCAGAACTGCAGGTGCGATCCTAGTCGGTCCTGCCCCTTTCCACAGATGCAAACAATGGTCCGCAGAAGCGAGAGCGCAAGTGCGGTCCACGCGCGTCAGGTGCGAAAGTTGATGAAGGCAGTGACCTTCATTTAATACGGGAGTTTGTCATTTTTGACTCACTTCACTCAATACTTGGGAGATTTGGGAGCTTCAAAAGGGGAGATTTCAACCTAGCTTTGTGAGGTAAGTAATTCCTACATCATGTGAGTTTAATACATAGTTTATGGGTAGATTGCAACATGTATATTAGTGAAAATTATGGGTTTAGAGTGAAACCTAGGGTTTTGATAAAAATAAGATTTAACCACGAAATTGGTTATATAATCTAGTAAAAATAACATATTCTTGATCCTAAGGTTATGGGTAACGATTTTCTTCAAAAATTTTCGGAATCCAGGCACGTGGGCCTAGTGGTAAATTTTAGGAATTTTGTAATTTGGGTTGGGTAATCACTCTAATAGAGGAAATGTGAACTTTGGAGCTTATATTGATAATTTTTTACCTTATTTGAATAGTTTTGGATTTGTCCGGCTGCGGTTTGAGGGTTTGAGAGCATTCTTGAGATCGGAAGTAAGCTTTTGGTCAAGGTAAGTCTCCTTTCTAATCTTGTAAGAGGAAATTATCCCCATAGGTGAATAATTAAATAGTTGTTCCTAATTGTGGGGGCCTACGTATGCACGAGGTGACGAGAGTCCTTGGTGTAGCTACTATCATGCTAAGTCTGGGTAGTTGCCATTTTCTTTGGATAATTGCTTTCCTGATGTATTCTTGATTGACTGCTTGATTTGTTTATTCGTATTTGATCGCGTCACATGTATGATTCGCGAGCGGTGTAATAGATGCATCTATGATTTATGCTGTTCTCCCCTCCGGCAATGCACATTTTATTATTTTGTTGGATCGGGCTGTATGACCTCGGCGTGATTTGCGCATGCTTTTTGCTTGGTACTTTTTGTGATTCGAACTGCTTTAAATGTCTTGAAATATAAATTGTTTACTGAAATGATGGAATCTGAAATTTTAATTATGAAGGAATTGTTACTTCTTGTTACCATATGTTATTTATTCATGACATCCATGCTTAGACTCACACTTAATTATGTTATTTTGGCCCTAGTAAATGTCAAGTCAACCCCTCATCACTACTTCTTCGAGGTTAGACTGGATACTTACTGGGTACATATTGTTAATGTATTCATACTACGCTTCTGTACTTAATTGTACATGATCTGAGGTAGGTGCATCTAGCTACCCGTCCGGAGCGCGTTCTTGATACTTGACCGAGATTCCACGTTGAGTTGCTCCCTTCTGATGCCGATTAACAGCGTGTTGGAGTCTCTCTTTTGTTAGTTGCTGTCTATTTTGTTTCAGGCAGTAGGGTAGATATATTTTCTTTTTGTACATTCTACTAGGTGCCCACATATTTGTGACACTAGTTCCTGGCACATACATTAGTAGACTTTTTCTTTTGGAATGTAATCACTTAATTATGACTTCTTTGGGTCATTTTAGTTTTAAATTTCCTAAATTATCCATTATTATCGAATGCTTTAAATTTAAGTTAAGCAAAGGTTGGAAATGTTTTGGTAAAAATATATGGAACCCATTAGTTGAATAGTGTTGACTTGTCTAACATCGGTGTTGGTCGCCATCGCGACCTAAACTGGAAATTTGGGTTGTGAAAATATGATATCAGGGCACTAGGTTCACATAGATCTTACAAGTAATGGGCAACCCTAATAGAGTCTTGCGGATAGGTATGGAGACGTTTGTACTTATCTTTGGGAGGATATAGGGTGTTAGGAAACTAATCTTTATTCATCCTCTATTGTGCAGTTGATGGTATACTAAATTTAATTCTTCTATTCTCTCACAGATGGTGAGGACGCGTACGACTGACGTTCCAGGCCGGGGAGGAGCTGCTCCCCCCGTTTCTAGAGGCCGAGGTAGAGGCCAGGGGAGGGCACCAGCCCGAGGTAGGGGACGAGGGCGTCCCAGAGCTGCCCCAGTTTCACTACCAACAGATCCGACAGAGGATCCTATTGTAGAGGAGCAGGGCGAGGTGCCCGCAACAGATCCTGCCTCGGTGGATTTCATGACAACGCCAGGATTTCAGGAGATTATAGGCCTTATGATGCGGTTCATGAATACTATGACTCAGGCTGGTTTATTTCCAGTGGACCCAGCCACATCTCAGGTGGGAGGGGCAGCACATACCCCTACTGCCCAGGGTCCTGGACATGCAACTGCAGTATATCATACTCCGGGTGCACTACCCGCGGATGGGGCCCATCCAGTTGCAGCAGTAGCACTTGAGCCTAGACCAGCTACGGACGACGATCCGCAAAAGTTATTTGATAGATGGACTAGGCTACACCCTCCTGTCTTCGGAGATGAGCGCCATGAGGGCGCTCAGATTTCATTGATAGGTGCAAGGACAGACTGCACAACATGAGGATATTGGAGTCTCATGGGGTTGACTTCACTACTTTCCAGCTAGAGGGAAGGGCCCGTAGATGGTAGGAGTCTTATGTTCTTGGCAGTGAGTTTTCCTCCTATTACTTGTGGCCGGTTCATACAACTTTTCTTGGATAGGTACATTATTCCCTTCGAGAGGGAAGAGTTACGGTATCAGTTTGAGCAGCTTGAGCAGGGTCAGATGTCGCTGACCGATTATGAAGCGAGGTTCTCTGAGTTGTCCCGCCATGCACTTATGATACTTCCTACTAATGTAGAGAGAGTGTGGAGGTTTGTTGAAGGATTACACTCTTGTATTAGGGCCAACACGGCCCAAGAGGTTGATATGGGGACTTCTTATCAGCTGGTAGTGGAGATTGCTTGCAGGATTGAGGGCTACCGTCTGAGAGGTAGAGACCAGGGACAACAGGAAAAGAGGGACCGATTCTCTAGAGAGTTTAGAGGTTCCCGGGCTAGGGGCAGAGGTCAGTTCGGGAAGGGCCAGCACAATAGGCCCCCATATTCAGTACCCCCACCACTTCCTCACGGTGTTCCAGTGAGGCTTATTTCAGTGAGATGCGGGAGAGTTCTTACCATCCGCTATCCATTCAGGGTTCCTCCGATGAGTATTCTGGTCATCAGGGTTCTTCTAGTGGGTATTTTAGGCAATCAGGGTCAGTCCTTAGGTGAGCAGTCTATGGTTCCGAGAGGTTATTATGAGTGTGGAGATTCGGGTCACATGAAGAGGACTTTCCCCAGACTTTGGGGCAAGGTAGTGCAGCAGAGTCATCAGCCTATGATTACAGCACCGGCTGTCCAGCCGCCTAGAAGCGGAGGACAGGTTGGTAGGGGCCGTCCTAGAGGTGGAGGCCAGGCAGGGGGAGTTCATCCAGCTACTGTTCAGTCAGGTGGAGGCCAGCCAGTCGACGCTCTAGCCAGATTCTATGCTTTTCCAGCCAGACCAGATGCATTGGCCTTAGATGCCGTTATCACATGTATTATTTCCGTCTGTGATAGGGATGATTTAGTATTATTTGATCCAGGGTCTACCTATTCATATGTATCATCATTGTTTGCTCATTTCCTAGATATCCCTCGTGAGTCTTTGGGTACTCCCATTTATGTGTCCACTCCTGTGGGTGACTCTATGGTTGTGGATCAGATCTATCGGTCCTCTGTGGTCACATTTTGTGGGTTCGAGACTAGGCAAGATCTCTTGTTACTTGATATGACCAACTTTGAGGTCATCCTGGGCATGGACTAGTTATATCCTTATCACGCCATCCTAGATTGTCATGCCAAGACTATTACTTTATCCATGCCCGAGTTGCCGAGATTTGAGTGAAGGGGTTCTTCAGTTAGTACAACTAGTCAGATTATTTATTTTCTGAAGGCTCGACGTATGGTCGAGAAGGGTTGTTTGTATTATCTAGCTTATGTTTGGGACACCACCGCAGAGTCTCCGATGATTGATTAAGTGCCAATAGTCCTAGAGTTCGTCGATGTGTTTCCTTCTGATCTTCCAGGCATGCCGCTAGATCGTGATATTGATTTTTGTATTGATTTGGATCCAGGTACCTAGCCTATATCGATTCCACTGTACCGCATGGCTCCGAAAGAATTGAAGGGGTTGAAGAAGCAGCTTGAGGAGTTATTAGCAAAGGGATTTGTGAGACCAAGTGTGTCACCTTGGGGTGCAACAATGTTGTTTGTGAAGAAGAAGGATGGAACCATGCGGATGTGCATTGACTACCACCAGTTGAACAAAGTCACCATCAAGAACAAGTACTCGTTGCCGCAGATCGATGATTTGTTTGACCTGTTGCATGGTGCTAGGGTGTTTTCTAAGATTGACTTGAGATCAGGGTACCATCAATTAAAGATTCAGGACTCAGATGTTCTGAAGACTGCCTTCCGTACTAGATATGGTCATTATGAGTTTCTTGCGATGTCTTTTGTCTTGAATAATGCCCCAACGACGTTTATGGATTTGATGAACAGGTTGTTCAGGCCTTATATCGATTCCTTTGTTATTATATTCATTGATGACATCTTGATCTACTCACGTAGCCCGCGGGAGCATGAGCAGCATTTGAGAGTAGCGCTCCAGACTTTGCGGGAACATGAGTTGTATGCTAAGTTCTCTAAGTGTGAGTTTTGGTTGGATTCTGTGGCGTTCTTAGGGCATGTGGTATCAGGAGAGGGTATTAAGGTGGATCCCAAAAAGTTTGAGGCGGTTCAAAGTTGGCCTCGTCCTACTTCAACGACCGAGATTAGGAGTTTCTTGGGATTGGCAGGTTATTATCGTCGGTTTGTGGAGGGATTTTCATCCATTGCAGCACCTTTGACTAGATTGACCTAGAAGGGTTCCCTATTCTGATGGTTCGACAAGTGTGAGGCGAGCTTTCAGAAGCTCAAGACAACTTTGACCACAACACCAGTTCTAGTGTTGCCTTTCGGTTTGAGGATGTATATAGTTTATTGCGACGCTTCACGCGTTGGCTTGGGGTGTGTATTGATGCAAGATGGACGAGTTATTGCATATGCTTCACGTCAGCTGAACATTCATGAGAAGAACTACCCCGTGCACGATTTGGAGTTGGTAGCGATTGTTCATGCTCTTAAGATTTGGAGGCATTACTTGTATGGAGTGTCTTATGAGGTTTATACAGACCACCGCAGTTTTCAACACTTGTTCAAGCAGATGGATCTTAATTTGAGGCAGCATAGATGGCTTGAGTTACTGAAGGACTATGACATCACCATTCTTTATCATCCGGGCAAGGTAAATGCGGTCGCAGATGCCTTAAGCAGGAAGACAGAGAGTATAGGTAGCTTGGCATTCATTTCAGCAGAGGAGAGGCCACTATATTTGGACATTCAGTCCTTGGCTAACAAACTTGTGAGGCTAGACATTTCGAAGCCCAGCCGAGTTCTTGCATGTGTTATTGCTCAGTCTTCATTATTTGGGCAGATCAAGGCTCGGCAGTTTGATGATCCTCACTTGGCAGTTCTCAGGGAGATGGTACTACAGGGTGGTGCCAAGGAGATTTCTATTGGCGAGGATGGTGTTCTGCGACTTTAGGGTCGCCTATGTGTTCCTAATGTTGATGGCCTGAGAGAGAGGATTCTTGAGGAGGCACACAGTTCACGGTATTCTATTCATCCAGGTGCTATGAAGATGTATCGTGACCTGAGACAACATTATTGGTGGTGGCGGATGAAGAAAGACATAGTGGAGCACGTAGCTAGATGCTAAATTGCCAGTAGGTTAAGTATGATTACCAGAGGCCAGGAGGCCTACTCTAACAGATGACTATACTTGAGTGGAAGTGGGAGCGCATCACCATGGACTTCGTAGTTAGGTTGCCACGGACTTTGCAGAAGTTCGATGCAGTTTGGGTTATTGTTGACAGTTTGACCAAGTCGGCACATTTCATTCCAGTAGCCACTAATTATACTTCAGAGAGGTTGGCCCAGATCTACGTTCGGGAGATAGTTTGGTTGCACGGTGTGCCTGTGTCCATCATATCAGATAGAGGTCCTCAGTTCACCTCGCAATTCTGGAGAGCCGTACAGAGTGAGTTGGGCACCCCTGTATAGCTTAGCACAATATTCCATCCACAGACCGACGGGCAATCAGAGCGGACAGTTCAGATATTGGAGGACATGCTCAGAGCATATGTGATTGACTTTGCAGGGCACTGGGATCAGTTCTTGCCCTTGGGAGAGTTTTCTTACAACAAAAATTATCAGTCCAACATTGAGATGGCTCCATTTGAGGCTTTATATGGTCGGCGATGTCGTTCTCTCATCGGATGGTTTGAGCCTGGCGAGGCTAAGTTATATGGTACTGATTTGGTAAAGGATGCCTTAGAAAAGGTAAGGTCGATTCAGGAGAGGCTTCGCACGACACAATACAGACATAAGAGTTACGCGGATCAAAAAGCACGTGATGTATCATTTATGGTCGGCGAGAAGGTTCTCTTGAAAGACTCTCCGATGAAGGGTATCATGATATTCGGGAAAAACGGAAAGTTGAGACCAAGGTTGAGGACCATTTGAGGTGTTGAGGCGAGTTGGGGAGGTTGCGTATGAGCTTGCTTTACCTCCTAGATTATTAGGGGTCTATCCAATTTTTCAAGTATCTATGCTCCGGAGGTACCACGCCAACTTATCTCACGTGTTAGACTTCAATACCATTCAACTAGATGAGATATTGGGCTATGAGGAAGAGCCAATCACAATTGTTGATAGGCATGATCGCCAGTCGAGGTCCAAGAGTGTTTCCACAATGAAGGTCCACTGTAGGGGCCAAACAGTCAAGGAGGCGACTTGGGAACCCGAGGAAGACATGCAGAGCAGATATCCTCACTTGTTCAGCACTCCAGGTATGATTCTAGACCCGTTCGAGGACGAACGTTTGTTTAAGAGGTGGAGAATATAACGACCCGACCGATTGTTTTTCCTTCTAGAACCCCGTACCCCTAAATAAGTCTCCTCGTACTTTCTTTTACTGATTTATGACTTCCGGGGATGGTTGGTTCGGGATTTGTAGGAGTTTGGGTTGGAATCAGAACACTTGGTTCCTTAAGGCTGGCTTAAAAGGCTAAGTTTGACTTCGGTTAATATTTTGGATAAACGACCTCGGAATCGGGATTTGACGGTTCCAATAGGTTTGTATGGTAATTTCGTACTTGGGCATATATTTGGAACATGTTTTGGATGACCCCGGAGCATTTCGGCGCCAAATAGTGAAAGTTTGATTCTTGAAGGTTTTAGAAGACATATAAATGTGGTTTGGAATGTGTTTTGGTGATATCGAGGTCCAAACAAAATTCTGATACCGGAAATAGTTCCATAATGTCATTTTAAGACTTGCAGGAAAAGTTTGGTATCATTCTGAGTGGTATAAGTACGTTCGGCATGTTGGAAGTAGATTAAAGAACTTAAAGTTCATAAGTTTGATTCAATTGGTTTTAGGGTGTGATTCTTAGTTTTAATATTTTTTCGGGCGTTCCGAAGGTTGGAGCGAGTCCGTCTTATGATATTGAACTTGTTGGTATGTTTGGACGGGACCTCGGGGGCCCCGGATGCCACTCAGACGTCGCGCGAGTCGAGTCTTAGCTCAAAATAAGCTGCTGGTGCACCAGTTCTGGTGCGACCGCACCTACGGTTGGGCAGCCGCAGGTGCGAGCTCGCAGGTGCGGGCGAAGCTGTGCAGATGCGACCCAAGAGTTGAGCCCACGTTTCACAGATGCGATCCCTTTTTTAAAGAAGCGGAACCGCATGTGCGATCTTAGCTAGTCCTGCCCCTTTCCACAAATGCGGACAATGGTCCACAGGGTCGAGACCGCAGGTGCAGTCCACGGGCCGTAGGTGCGAAAGTTGTTGAAGGCAGTGGCCTTCATTTAATACGGGAGTTTGTCATTTTTGACTCACTTCACCAATACTTGGGTGATTTGGGAGCTTCAAAAGGGGAATTTTCAATCTAGCTTTGTGAGAAGTAATTCCTACACCATGTGATTTTAATACATAGTTTATGGGTGGATTACAACATGTAAATTAGTGAAAATTATGGGTTTAGAGTGAAACCTAGGATAAAAAAAAAAAAGATTTAACCACGAAATTGGTTACGGAATCTAGTAAAAATCACATATTCTTGATCCTAAAGTTATGGATAACGATTTTCTTTAAAAATTTTCGGAATTCGGGCACGTGTGGGCCTGGGGGTGAATTTTAGGAATCTTGTAATTTGGGTTGGGTAATCACTCTAATAGAGGAAGTGTGAACTTTGGAGCTTATATTAATTAGTTTTTATCTTATTTGGATAGTTTTGGATTTGTCCGGCTGCAGTTTGAGGGTTTGAGAGAATTCTTGAGCTCAGAAGTAAGTTTTGGGGTAAGGTAAGTCTCCTTTCTAACCTTGTAAGAGAGAATTATCCCCGTAGGTAAAATAATTAAATAGTTGTTCCTAATTGTGGGGGCTACGTACGCACGAGGTGATGAGAGTCCGTGTGTAGCTACTATCATGCTAAGTCCGGATAGTCTAGGACCCAAAAACAGGCTTTACTTGCCATACTTGAATCTTTATTGTCAAACTAAATTTCTTAAATTATATCGAACTTGGTAAATAAATTTCTAAAAAGGTTAAACATATTTTTCTTGATCGTTAAAGAGAATTTGACATTTTCTTTGGATAATTGCTTTCCTGGTGTATTCTTGATTGACTGCTTGATTTGTTTATTCGTATTTGACCGCGTCGCATTTATGATTCGCGAGTGGGGTAATAGATGCATCTATGGTTCGTCGTTCGATCCTCCGGCAGTGCACATTTTATTATTTTGTTGGGTTGGATCGTACGACTTCGACATTATTTGCGCATGCTTTTTGCTTGGTACTTTCTGTGATTCGAACTGCTTTAAGTGTCTTGAAATATAAATTGTTAACTGAAATGATGGAATCTGAAATTTTAATTATGAAGGACTTGTCACTTCCTGATACAATAAGTTATTTATTCATGACATCCATGTTTAGCCTCACACTTAATTATGTTATTTTGGCCCTAGTAAATATCAAGTCGACCCCTCGTCACTATTTCTTCGAGGTTAGACTAGATACTTACTGGGTACATATTGTTTATGTACTTATACTACGCTTTTGTACTTAATTGTATAGGATTTGAGGTAGGTGCATCTAGCTACCCGTCCGTAGCGCGTTCTTGATACTTGACCGAGATTCCACGGTGAGCTGCTCCCTTCTGATGCCGATCAACAGCGTGTTGGAGTCTCTCTTTTGTTACTTGCTGTTTATTCTATTTCAGACAGTACGATAGATATATATATTCTTTTTGTACATTCTACTAGGTGTCCACATACTTGTGACACTAGTTCCTGGCACACACGTTAGTAGCCTTTTTCTTTTGGGATGTAATCACTTAATTATGACTTCTTTGGATCATTTTAGTTTTAAATTGCCTAAATTATTCGTTATTATCAAATGCTTTAAATTTAAGTTAGGCAAAGGTTAGAAATGATTTGGTAAAATTATATGGAACCCATTAGTTGAATAGTGTTGGCTTGCCTAACATAGATATTGGGCGCCATCGCGACCTAAAATGAAAATTTGGGTCGTGACATTAAATCAATATAATGTTAGACATGTATTTATAATATGTTTCTTTTGATATTGTTGTAAAGAATTGTATTTACTAATATAAATATTTAAGTATTGTAATTTAAAGTTCTAAAATATTTTTACGGTTAAAGAGTAGACAATATTTCTTTATTTCTTTCCCTTTTTTATAATTTTTTTTTATTTTTTGTATTTTTTCTAGAAACTTTAATATTGTCTAAACTAAAATATAATTATAAAATATGCTTTTAAAAATTTTGGGGCATCAAAATCTCGAGGGACTAAATCAAGGCATTACTAGTGTCCCACTTGAGTCACACATCCACTCCTAAAATTCTCAATCAAATTGTCGTCTTAATTAAGATAAGATAACAATGACAAGAACATTAAAGGCAGTGAATATGTTATTCAGTTACCAATATCAACAAAATTGGTTTAACATCATGTATATGGGCAGGTGATCTCAATGGAACTGGGGGTCTAAAATTAAAATATATTAAAAATACTTAAATTTCTTTTATAAAATTCACATAATAACGAGAGACAAAAAAAAAAAAAAATCCTATATAGCTTTGATCTAGTGATAAGGATGCAACACATGATATGTGGGCGAAGCGCACATCATGGTATTGAACTCATCCCAATATAAATATATGCATTAAGTGAAAATGGTAAAAGCGTTAGCATATTATTCATTAAGTTTTGAACCTTGCGATACTTGACTCAGGATTTCTTAGTTAAAAAGGACAAGACACTAAACAACTTACTTTATGATATATGGATCAATCAAATATGAAAAAAATAGCTAATTTAGAGAAACTGAATTGAAATTAGAGCGTAAAATCGTGAGAAACATGAAAAAAAAGACTATATTTAGAGGAACAAAAAAAAATTAATCAGAAGGTAAATATATTGCTTAATTTAATGAGAGAGAAAATTTATCGTATAAACTCACTCAATCCTAACTCTATCAAATTAAAAAAAAATTGAAATTAGATTTTTTTTGTTAATAACTATATAAATGTAAATTATATAATATATTATACAATAATATAGTCGTATTTCATATTTGTGGGGCCTTTAAATAATTGGAACCAAAGGCAAAGGCTTCACCCGCCATACCCTGGAGTCTTGTGAAGTAAAATTTTTGGTAGTTACTGGTTCTTGAAATTAATCTGAATTCAAAGGTTAACAAAAATTTGCCAAATTGAAAGAAAAGAACCCATATAGTAAATGAAAAGAAAACTAAAATTGCGATAAAAAATAAGTTTACTAGCCTGTTTGGTCAAGTTTTTGGGAAGTAAAAAATACTTTTTTCAGTTAAAGAAATGTTTTTTGAAAAATTTGAGATGTTTGGCCAAAATGAAAAGTATTTTTGAGCGGAAGCAACTTTTGGGGATAAACTATAAATTTTAACTTCTTCCTGGAAGTAGAATCATAAGCAAAAAAATTAATTTATTCAAGATAAAAATATCCTTACATTAAATTTATATTTTCGAGATTATCCCTCATTAATTTAATATTTCTATTTTCCTTTTTTCATTCACCATACATTTCTTCTCTTTTTATTCTATTATATTTTTATTCTCTTTCTCATATTTCTATTTGGAATATTTTCTCTACTATAAATAGTTTTCTTTAGTGATTTATAAGGGTATATTTTTAATTTATATTGAGTGATGTAATTCGATATTTTTAAATTATCATATAAACAATAAGTAATACTAGATGTCCCAATATTATCGTTTTGGAATGACTATATTTTATATGGACTAAAATCCTTAAATTATATTTTTATTATAATAAATATTTAAATTTATTTATCACTTTAAAAATAACATTAATTACAAACTAAACCTTTACTCAAAAATAATTTTTGGAATTCTTGGCCAAAAAAATTTGCTTGCATAAAATACTACTCAATGAATTAGCCAAGCAGAAATTGTTATTTTGCAAAAGTGCTTTTATAAAAAATATTTTTAAACAAAAATACTTTAAAAATAAATATTTTTTAACAGCTTGGTCAAACGGGCTCTTAAACAATTTATTTTGCAAGACTTATCTACTTTCTCAAAAGTTGCTAGTAGACTTGTCATTCTCCTTTCATCTCTTTTTGTTTTGTTTCCACGTTAACTTCTTTTGAAAAGAAGAAAAATAAAGAAGGTCGTCGCTAGACTTGAGCAAGTCATGTATTTTATTATATCGTTTCCATTAAACGAGTTGTTTATATTTATTTTTTTTGGGTTCTTTTCAATTTGTAGAATTTACTTTTCCATGTGTTCGTTAACATATTTCCACAACCGTATGCCAAGTTTTAAAGGCAAAATATAAAAATGTTAATAAAAATATACAATTTTCTGCTGCTTCTTTTTGTAAATATGAATATTAATGTTGTTTTTGAGGCGTATTATATTGTATTTAATCTCCAATTAATCAATACTTTTTTTTCAGTGTGTTTATCTAAAATGAACTATCTATGATTCTCTCAAAATGGGAGCTGACTTTTTGTTCAGTACTCGTTACTAACTTCTGTTATTTACCAGTGGTAAAAAAGAAAATAAATAAATATTCACAAACCATAATTATTTTCTCAATTGTTCCGGTCTATGTCTCTTGTCTAAAATTTTCAACCTTTAGTTCATTTGAGTCAATTACTCCAATGAACGCATTAATAGGAACAGTTGACTGACTATTGAAGAAATTTGATTTAATGAAACATTTGATGACACATTCATATGTCATTCATGACCTTGTGGACTCTTTGAAGTCAACTGTATGTTCACACAGTATTATTTTTTTGTTTTTCACTCTATATTTAGTATTCCTAACTCTATTAAAACCTCGACTAATTCGGTTTTGCATTACGTAAGGCTCATTAGAGGGAATCGCTTCCTACAAGAATTTTTGTTCATTTTTAGGGTTCAAATATTAATTACGGATGGAGAAATAATATACATCCCATCACAATTCTCGGTAGTACCATTCATAAAATCTTCTTATTATTACGAAGCTGGAGACTTCTTGACCAGTGTACCAAACATGTTTTTTTTTGGACATATATTTGACAATATGTACCTCCTCAACGTGTTGTGGAATTTTAATAATAAAGTTTGTAAAGAAAAAGATAATCCTTTATTTACGAGTACATATATATGAAAATCTTTGGCTGCACTGAGTAAAGAAAGAGATGACAATTTCCTTTATTTTGCAGTTTCTTTTCAAACCAAATAAGGAAATTTAAAAGTAAAAGGAAAGGAAACTTCTTCTATGAGATTTCTTTTTCTTTCCCTTTATTTTCCTCTCTTTTTACCTCTTATTGTTTTCCACAGTTTTTCCTTAATTTTTCTTACATCAACACATATAAATTGTGTGAATTAAATGCAATGAATTCTGTCGATCGAACTTGCCGCGTCTAGTTAAGTCTTTTCTTCGTAGTTTGATTCATTAGGTCATGAAATGCCAAAAATAATTTGGTATTTGCATTGTACTCTAAACTCTATAGTGATGGAATGGACATATACTTAATCTTTGACACGCTTCACATTTTTCTCATTCATTTATATATTCACGAAAGACATGCCTTTCTTTTGCGTGTTTGTTTTGGATGCTTTTTCAAAGTATAATTTGTGTTACGATTCATCATACACTAAGGCCATAACCAGAAGTCCGACTGTGGGTTCAACCGAACCAATAACTTTTGCTCAAATAGTATATTTATGTTTTTGCTTAAATAATATATCTGTATTAAGAAATTCATTAAATGTATAAATATCACATTCAGAACCACGGGCGGAGCTAGAGCTTTGGTAGCGTGTTTGGCCGAATCCAGTAGCTTTACTGCAAATCGTATATTTGTCTTTAGAAATTCATTGAATAGGTACTAATTCTTACTTTAGAACCCAGTAAAAAAAAAGCTAGAATCCAAAACCCAGTAACTTTAAATCCTTGCTCCGCCTATATTTAGAACCATTTATACACACTTGAAGTCATAAAGTTAAAATTTCAGCTCCGTCTCTCTAATGACCCGGCCAGTTGTTTGAGAATTTAAGTTCCGTTCGGCGGCATAAGACCTTGAGCAGCTTCATATTATATATATCGATTTGTGTGCGTGGTTGAACTCGGTTACCGGATGATTCAGAGCCAAATCGGAAGAAGGATTCAAGTTTTGAAAGCTTAAGCGGTAAGAGTTGGACGGAATTTGACTTTTATGTAAACGACTCCGGAATATGTTTTAGATGATTTCAACAGCTTCGTATGGTGATTTTGGACTTAGGCGTGCGTCCCGAATTGGATTTAAGTCCGTAGGGTGATTGGAAGCATTTCGGCGAAAGTTGGAAAAGTTGAAGTTCGGAAGGTGGAGAGATTTGACCAATAGTTGACTTTGGTGATACCGGAGTCGGAATGTGATTCTGAGAGTTGGAACAACTCCATTATGTCAACTGGAACTTGCCTGCAAAGTTTGACATCATTCCGGGTTGGTTTGATAGGTTTCGGCATGAGTTTTAGAAATTAGAATGTTTGAAAGTTCATAAGTTCGATTCATGGTGCGATTTGTAGTTTTATCGTTGTTTGATATGATTTGAGGCCTCGAGCGGGTCCGCATTAGGTTGTTGAACTTATTGGTATGTTCGGACCGGGTCCGAGGGGCTGAGTTTCGGATAGATTTGGGCCGTGTTGCGCTTGTTTTTTTATGTTTCATCGTCGCTTTTTCAAGCATAAAGGGTACCACATTAAGAAAATGAACTCCAATTTCTATATTGATTGAATCATTAGATCTGTATCATAATTACAGAGCTATAGCAAAAATAATCGTCGAATTTGGACATCATATGAGGAAGTTATGCTTTTGGTGTCAGAGAAGAGAGCTGGTGCTGGTGCTTCACAGATGCGAAGTTAGATCCGCATATGCGGAGCCGCAGGTGTGAAAAATAGTCCGCAAAAGCAGAAATGACAGCTGGAAATGCGCAGGTGCGGATATTTTATCGCAAGAGCGAAAATTCCTAAGTATAAAAAAATCAGACCGCGTCATTTTGGTATTTTGAGCATATCTTGAGTTCTAGAGCTCCGGTTGAGGTGATTTTTGCGGTGTTTTTCTCGTATTTTTATGGGGGTCAGTATCTAAGTACAATTTTTATATTTTAATATGATTACAGAAGTTTGTTTGTTTTGAATTAATCCATGTTTTGATTGGAAAATTAGGGGTTTTTATCAAAAACTTTTCTAAAGCGAATAATTGGGTTTGAATATCGATTTGGTATCGGAATTTGATGAAATTAGTATAGTTGGACTCGTAATTGAATGGGTGTCCGAATTTTATAAGTTTTGTCGGGTTCAAGGTATGGGCCCAGGGTCGACTTTTGGGATCGAATTTTAGATTTTGATAAAGATTGAGTCTTTATGATCCGGAATAGTTTCTTATGAGTTTTATTTGTGCGTTGAAGTTATTCTGGTTAGATTTGAGCCGTCTGGAGGTCATTTCAACTGATCAGTTTGTCTTCTTTAAGGTAAGTATCTTGCCTAACCATGTGTGTGGGAACTACCCCTTAGGATTTGAGTCTTCTATGTTGATTGTAGTCTGTGTACGTGAGGTGAAGAGTACGTGCTCAGACTTATGCGGTGTAAATTGGCCTTGTAGGGTTCCTAGGTTCTTATATTCGTTGAATAGTTAGTTGTACTTGTATGATTACGTTCCTTAATTACCAGTTTCATCTTTACCTGTTTCATTAGAATTAATTGCTTCATGATCTGCTCTTATTGATATTTGGTTCATATGCTCCTTAATTGAGACTGTTATCTCTTCCATTGCCATGTTGCCTTTTCCCTAACTGATTATCCCTATTTGAAGTTGTAGTTATTCCTGTTTTGTAAATGTTCTCCTTTAATTGAAGTTATGGTGATCTTCTCGCTGCCTACCTTTATTTGAATTGGCTATATCTCTCCCATAATTATCCAACCTTAAAAGAATCTTAGGGGTTCTATGCTTTAGTGGACTTACCTTCATTTGGAATTATTGGACTCGTGTTAGTTTTCTTATTGTTGAACCATGCAGTGTGGGACTATTGTTACATGTTATTTTCTTCCTTGTTGAGTTGTTCTTATCATGCCTAGTTTTCCTTATTGCGATTCTTCCTTGTTAACTAGTTTTACCTTCTTCTTGTGATTGAAGGTTATTGAGTTGATTTATTTACCGTATCATGTATTATTATCATTGTTGCTGTTGTACTTGTTATGGTGATGCACGAGGTTTCTGTCGTGCGGTTGTGGTTATTGTGATGCACGAGATTTCTACCGTGTGGTTGCGGTTATTGTGATGCACGAGGTTTCTTCCGTGCGGTTGTTGATATGGGGATTTGCACGAGGTTTCTACCAATATTGCACATACGACGTGACAAGGCGGGATATGTATATGTGGGTTGCGCATGTGGCATGACAAGGTGGGAACATGGTTATGCACGTGTGGCGAGACAAAGCGGGCATTTACTTTACACGTGGCGAGACAAGGTGGGATATGTCAGGGATTAATTTGTGATGTCTTGTGTTGGCCTGAGGGCATTCTTGTTGTTGATAATTGTGTAGTGTTACTCTTATCGGTGTGAACTTTATTGTGAAAGTTGTGAAGAAATATTCTACGTGTTGTCCGTCTCTTTTCTTATGCTTACTAGTTGGTTTGAAACTATATTAGGACACTTGCACAAGAATATACACAGTTAAGCATTCTTATTGACTAAGGGGTCATTTGGCAGGAGATATTAGAAAAAATAATATAAGCATTAGCTCTATGCATTACTAATACCTTGTTTGGTATATTTTTTCAACATGTGTATAACTAATACAAGTATTAGTTATACATCATACTTGTCATTATCCTATGCATAAGTAATGCATAGAAAATCATGTCATTAGTAATACCAAGGTTATTAATGCATGTATTAGCATGGTTAAAGATAAAATTATCCTTAAAGTCCCTTAAAGTTAGAGAATATGGAGGGCATATTTGTAAGCAACTAGTTTTCTTAAAAATTATGCAATGCATTATAATTTTAATACACCACACCAAAAAGTAGATAAGAAATAATATCTGCATAACTATTGCTTGCATTACTAACCTATGCATTATTAATCCATGCATTACTAATACACCTTATTCTACACTATTCTTATCCACCCTACCAAACGACCCCTAAGAGATTTTCTGGATATCGTTGAGTATATATACCCTTGTTTTATTTACCTTCTATGTGAGAATGACTCTATAGGCACGTGAGTTGTACGTGCGGTTATGAGGTGTTATGAGGCCACATGATTCCCAGTTTTAGGGTTCAGGTATTGAGACCCGTGAGTTGTTATTGTCCGAGGTTCGGTACCTCATGGAGTTGACTAATCCTGATGTAAAAGCGGTTGAAATTGCTGAGTTATTACTTTTCCTTGTTGTATATGTTATTCCGGATTTAGGTTGTGTTCTATTCACTCTTGTGTGTCATTTTTTATGGTGTTTCGCTGATACTTGTTGTTTTCTTTCTTATTGAAATTACTGTATTGTTAGCCTTATTCAATAGTCTTTATATAGATATCATATTCTGTTGTTCTTAAACTTATACTTGTTCAGTTTATTAGACCAGTGGGTGTCACTACTCCACCGAGGTTTGTCTTGATACTTACTGTGCACCACCGTGGTGTGCTCATACTGCACTTCTGCATATTTTTGTGCAGATCCAGGTATTGCATAGCTGGTTGATCGTCAGCTAGCATCACAAATTGCTGTTGTGGAGACTCAAGGTAAACCTGCTACAGCGTTCGCCGGTTTCGGAGTTACCGTCTTATTTTGTTCATACACTGTCCTTATTTATTTATGAACAGTTGTATTTAGAAGTTGTAGTAAAACTCCATAGAGCTTATGACTTGTACTATCTGGTTTTGGGAAAGTGTATTTTGTATAGAGAGTTCATTTCAGAAAGCATTAAATGTTATTGATAGTTTATATGAGTCCACCAACTGTATAGAAACCTGGTCCTATATCAGTTCTCTCAGTGTTAACTACTGGAAGCAGTATGTAAGTGAGACACAGGATTTTTACGTGGAAAAATTCTAGCTCATGGGGACAAAAACCACGACCTACATTGATAGAATTTCAACTTCACTAACTTGTAACTCAACTATTACAAGCAACTTTGTAAGGACTCTATTACAAAGACTTCAATCACACTAACTTGTAATACACTTATCACAAGCCACTTTGTCACTCACTAGTTACAAATACTTTAACCTATGACTAACTCTAATCACAACACAAACTCAGATGGTTTATGATTTGGGTTTCCTAAAACAAGGCTTCTAACAAAGCAAGATAGGAGTTACGATAAGGAACAAAATACAAGATTACAACTCAACTAAGGATACACATAGACTCGTAGTGGAACTGGTCCGTGGTGGAGTTGTCTTCTTGTTCTTGACGCACTTGAGACTTCAATGCAAGTTTAGCTCTTTCAATGCTTGAGAGAATATTAGTAAATGCTCAAGTGAGTTCTTGTTTTCCTTACACCATGCTATTATACTTACAAGACATCCCAAGGATGATGTCTATTCTTAGTTGGTACACACTTGTTCCAATGGGAAGTGACTGCTGCACTGTTTCTGCACTGCATCGTGCACAGTTGCAGGCAGTCACTTTTTGTAACTTCTTTTCAGCTGTAGAGTTGACTTGTACTTCTGTCAGGGAAACATCAAGGGATCATGTCTCTAAATTGTTTCTTGTGAATCTAAAGGTACACTGCCTAGATTACTTTGAGTCTATTGTTGAATGATTGTACCAGGCATGCATCAGGTCCTTTATCTAGTTCTAAGCAGAAAGTTTGTTAGATCATCAAAACATAAGACTAAGAGACCTTAAACCTATCAATTTCCCCCTTTTTTATGATGACAAACTTTTAAAATTGAGGACACATTATAGAGCCTATCTTGACCAGATAAAGTACTAGGGACCCCGGATAAAGTACCAGGGACCCCATATGTTCCCCCTAACTCTATGTTTCCCCCTTAATCACTGCTTTAATTTTTTAAGTTAACTCTTCCCCCTTTTAGCATCATAAAAAATCATAAACATGCAGAAAAGCGTAAAGAAGTCCAACACGCTAACTCATGCCCCATGTGTGCACACAACATGATAGAAAAGAGAAGTAAAAGGAAAAAAAAACATTGTACTGAGCAAAAAAAAAAGCCGATTCATTAATAATAATAGTTTTAAAAACATAGAAGTCTTTGCTATGAAAGCAAAGACTAAATTGGACTGTTTCATCAGGAGCAGTAATGGTGGAATCCAACGTGCCATCACAAAAAAAAACCAAAAAGAAACCAACAACCACAAAACATCACGACATAAGACACTGAACACTGAGAGGATCCTAGAGGGAACTAGAAGAGGAAGGCTTGGAGGAGGAGGCAACAAGGGTTTTGAGAACCAAGTCCATGCGGGAATTTGCAGACATTTGTTCCTCGAGCAGTTTCTCCCGCAGGGTCTCCACCTGCTGCCTAAGCTCAGCATTTTCCTTAGTCAAACGGGCAACCTTTTCATGGGAAGAACTAGCAGAACCAGGTGCCCCAACAACCTGACTTAGCTGAGTTTCCAATATGGCATTCTGAAGCTTCAACTTTATGATCACATCAGTTGCAACATTTTGAGCATTTATCAGCTGAGAAATGGTCGAAGTGCTTCCCCCAGCCTTTTCTATACAGTCACACTCTTCTAGAGTTGTTTTGGAGAAGGTCTGCTTGCGCGTTCCTACCTTTGGGTTAGCCAGAGGCATCTTGTAAAATTGAAACACTCGAGTAAGGAGAAATCCATATGGGAGCCCATGATTTCCTTCTCAGAAGTTCACCACCTTTTTCATGTATTCGATCATGATTGCTGGAAAATTGATTGGTGAGTATGAATCAAGAGCTTCCATCAAAACCAGGTCAGACCTGGAAGCAATAGACCTCCTTTCAGCGCGGGGTAAGAGAACCTTATTGACCAGCTCAAAGAGAAGCTGGTACACCGAAAGAAGTGCCTTCTTATGCACCCGTTCCCCCTGCTGGATAACCTGCTCTTTCACAATGGCCCTCCCAAAGTTAGCTTCACAAGCACTCTTGACCGAGGACATCCCCTCACACGGAACCTGGAGAGCTTTTCCCAATGCAGCAGCATCAAGCACGATATCAACCCCATTTGCCAGCACGCAGATATGGTCCCCTTCCGCAGTGTAGAGAGTTGCATCAAAGTTCTGCACCTCCTCTTCATATACTTTGGGAATAGCCACTCTAAACAGATGATCCCATGGATGGAACTCCATTATCTCCAGAACATGCCTCATTCCAGCCATCTCAGATATTTCTGGGTCAAACATATGACCCCACAGTAGTTTTTGAGTTCTCAATCTCTCTTGTCCAAGTCCACTGTCACTTGGTATGGTCTTCAGTGAACCGGGTCCCTCAATAGTGTCCCTCTTTCTTTTTCTCAACTTTTCAACAGACTTCCCTCTCTCACGCTCAACTGCCACAGTTTTGCTCTCAGACAACTCTCTCTCAACCACAACCTTTTTGGATTTGCCACCAATCTTCACAGATGTTGCACCTTGTTTTTCCACAGCTTTCTCGGAAGCTCCAACCACAGTCTTCTGGACCTTTGTAGATCATTTCACTAAAGAACTAGGTTCCTCTGCAACATCTTCATCAACTTCAACAACTGGAATATCCTTGTCAGCCACAACTTTCCCTTGCTTCATCAACCTCTTCTTCTTCTTCTTAAGACTCTTCTTGCTCTTCTACAAGGCAGATTCGAGAGCCTCTTTCTTCTGCAATCGGGTAGAAGGTCTCTTGGAAGAAGACTCAGGAGTAACTGCTGGTCTTCGAAAAACGAGCACTGAGGACCATTTCATCTTCATCCTCTTCGTCAAAAGGTACAGTAATGGGAGGAATAGACTCCAAGGCTTTAGTGGGGAAGATGGGTTCCTGGTGCGTTTCTGCTGAAGGAGAATCAGTTTCTCCAACAGGTTTTTCTTTGACTGTCTCATGAACTAGAGACTCAAACAAACCATAGTCCCCTCATCCCCTAAAAATGGAGTTTCCTCCTCTTGAGACTCAGGAAGGGAAGAGGCGCCTTCATTCGTAAGACTCTCGGTGACAATGGCCATGATATTTTTTGCCACTTCCTTTTCTAGTGACTCCATGGGAGTCACAGAGTCGAGAATGGAGGATTCAAGTATTGATCGGGGTCTTCCTTAGAGACCTCTGATGCCTGAGGTGTATCACCTTCCAAGGGTTCTTTGGTTTGATTAGAAAGGGGAACAGAGGTAGGATTTTAAGAGAGAGTAACGGTGATAGGAGATGAAGAGGAGACTGGTGTGGGTACAACGACATCAGGGTTAGTGGAGGACTAGATTTCAGGTGGTGTGAGAGTGGTGTTGATGGCAGGAGAGGGAGATGTTTGTTCGTTGGCCATGGTAGGAAGAGTGACAAAGAGTTCTGAAGGAGGGATATTTAACAGAGTTGTAATGGGAGATGATGGCTTAGAGCGGTTAGGAGTGAGAGGGCTTTATGGAAGAAGAGGTAATAAAGAGGATAGAGAGGAACGAGCTATGATGAATTTCAAAATGACGGTAGGTTTTGGAAAAACAAAACGTGCAGAGGAAGTGAAGGGATTTGAGAGATAGGAAGTGAAATACATACTCTGAAAAATCGACTGATGTGGCGGTTGCATTTAATTTTGTTGTCTTTTGAGAAAAGCATGAGAAAGACACATTACTACTAACCTGTGGTACAGGAACCAGGTTCCTGACCTATTTTTGTAAAAGAATTTGAATCTCTCTTTTGCAGTTCCAACGCTGTACCTTTGGCTTCTATAATCATCATGTGTGTCTACCTGAAATGGTATAGATGTGAGTTAGACTTGGTCAGAAAATACTTTAGCTGACTTCTACCTGAGTATGACTTTCATAGCCATGCGAGGAGAACCGGGTTCTCAGTTAGGTTTCATTAACGACAGTGCCATTCTATTTTCTTTCAAAGTGTTCCCTGCTTAGAGATTTGGTGAAGATATCTGCAATTTGATCTTCAGTATAACAAAATCTCATGCAAATAAGCCCCTTTTCAACATTATCTCTGAGAAAATGGTGTCTGACATCAATGTGTTTGGTTTTCTTGTGCTGAATCGGGTTCTTTGCCATGTTGAGAGCACTGGTGTTATCACATAGTAGAGGTACACAATCAACATATACTCCAAAATCTTCCAATTGTTGCTTGATCCACAGCAGTTGAGCACAACAGGATGCAACTGCGACATATTCTGCTTCAGCTGTTGAGAGGGCAACAAAATTTTATTTCCTTGTACCCCATGTGATTAGACATGATCCAAGGGAGTGAGCCATTCCAGAAGTGCTTTTCCTGTCCACCAGATAACCTGCATAATCAGCATCAACATAACCGACACGGTTAAAATTGTCACCTGGAGGATAGTATAGAACCAGGTCATGTGTCCCCTTAAGATATCTCAGAATTCTCTTGGCTGCCTTCAGATGAGATTCCTTGGGATTTGATTGAAACCTTGCAAACAATCCCACACTGAATACAATGTCTGGCCTACTCGCAGTGAGGTAGAATAGAGATCCAATGATGTCCCAATACATTGTTTGGTTCACAGATGATCTAGAATCATCCATGTCCAGCTTGGTAGCAACAACAATAGGGGTTTCGATCACCTTTGATGCTTCCATATCAAACCTTTTCAGCAGTTCTTTGATGTATTTCTTCTGACTGATACAGGTCCCCTTTGTGGACTGTTTCACTTGAAGACCCAGGAAGAAGTTCAGTTCCCCCATCATACTCATTTCAAACTCACTTCCCATGAGTTTGGCAAATTCTTCGCATAATGAGTCTGCTGTAGCCCAAATATGATATTGTGAGCACCCAATTTTTGCCCCGCATGAAAATTACTCCTAAAAATGATCCAAAAATAATTTTTATGAATTTTAGGAGTTTTTCTTTATTTAGTTGCATTTCATGCATGTTTAATACTTTAAAATTATAGAAAGTCATAAAAATTGTCACATTTATCATTTCATGCCATCTTAGATTTGATTTGCATCTTTAGGAATTAATCACTCTTTAATTGATAAATTAATATATAAAAAGTCACAAAAATATTCATTAGCATTAATCAATTAGTCTAATTAATTAATTAAAATGTTAATTAGTCTTTTTGCGAAATAAATTCAATTACTAGTAGGGTGGTCGTTTTTGAAAGAACAATTTGGCATTTTATTTCAAATTGACCCAATTTTAGGGCCCAAAATCCCAGGCCCAGCCAAATACCCCCTTTTTAAAAACCTCACTTTCCTAAAATCTAGACATAGACCTAATTACATACAAAATAGACACAAAAAAATGAGCCCTCTCTGAAGCGATGTTCTTGACCTTTCTCCTTCGAAATAAAGGCATATGCTTCCAGTTATTCAAAATGACAAAAAAAGGAGCATCCATTTAGCTTTAGATGAAGAGATAAGCTGCTTCAAATTGAACTCACCACTACCCTTTTTTCCAGAATCGACACAATCAAACCCACATCCACACTGTGGAGACGCATAAAAGTTATCAATAGTAAAATCAACCACCAAAAGCCATGGAAACATCTCTGTTTCTCACTCTAATTACCCAGCAAAAATAAACCAAAAATCAGCAGAAAAATCACCCCAAAATCAGCTCATTTCACCCCAAAATCATGCCTAAAACAACCCCTGAGATGACCCCAAAATCGCTGCCAATAACAGTCTAAAAACGACCTAAAAAACTGCTTATTTTTCCAGCGAAAATCAGCAGAAAAACTTCCCAAAAATTACTGTCAAAACTCGGTTGAGGTTCGAGGTCCGTTGAAGTCTTGTTCGGGATGCGTTTTGTCCGTTAGTCGAATGCGAGTTGGATTTAAGGTTTCGGGGTCTCCGGGCAGTTTCAGTCATCCTACTTTGAATTTGAGGTTAACTTTCTGTTATGTTGTTTTTATGGTTTGTTTAGCTACATGATATACTACTTTTTTGATATAAAATCATTGTTGAAATATGTCATTTGATCAGTGATGTTTGATTTGATTAATTTTTAGTCATTTGCTTTATTGTGAAAGTGGTACTTATGTCAATTTAGTTAATTGCTCTAAAGTGGAATTTTAGCATTTGTCTTTTAGGAGTTCATTTCACAATAAGTTGTGAAAATTTTTCTCTTTACGTAGCTTCCGTTTGAAATTAAGTGATTTTCTTTGGGGCGTTAAAATTGATACAATAACTAATTGGTGATTTGTGATTTCAAAGAAGTTTAGGAAAATAATAACTTATGAACATCGCTATTGACTTGAGGCGCGATTAGTAAATCAGCGTGGCTATGGGTACGGTTCCCGTGGCATGGTCGCGGTATGTAAATCTCATTCGGGTGCGCATTTTATGTGACCCGATCTAACTTCAAACAATAATAAAATAAACATGTCGTAAATCGCGGGTGCATTTCATGTGGCGCGGTTTGCAATGTATACCAAAACGACATGTGTACGATAATCGTGACTTGTTCCAGAAATAACTCCACAGATAATTAAAAGCGGTATAAAAATATAAAATGCACAGTAGGTTTTAAGTATATAATTAATCAGATAATTAGGTCAATTATTAATAGTTAAGTGACTGTGCTAAACTACGGAACCCGGGAATGCCTAACACCTTCTCCTGGGTTAATATAATTCCTTACCCGAATTTCTGTGCTTCGCGGACTGTAAAACAGAGTCAAAATCTCCTCAATTTGGGATTTCTAAAATAAATGGTGTCTAGGAACACCGTAAAAAATTCGGGTGGCGACTCTGAAAATCAATAAAATAATCCCAAATTCGATTATGTCAGTTAAATTGG
This sequence comes from Nicotiana paniculata, assembly GCA_005239505.1. NCBI lineage: Eukaryota > Viridiplantae > Streptophyta > Magnoliopsida > Solanales > Solanaceae > Nicotiana > Nicotiana paniculata. The sequence continues at coordinate 965 of MDKI01184912.1, read as the reverse complement.
AAAAAATCCCTTATTACCCTTACCGGGGTGAAAAAGGAGGTGTGACAGCTCTGGCGACTCTGCTGGGGATTAAGAACCCAGAGCTTCTGGTTCAGGGTTCAGAATTCGAGCTTAGAATAACTATTATTATTGGCTTTCATGATTGTCTGATTTTTACATGTTTAATCCTAATGTGCTAAGTGCCGCTTTTTACCGCTTTGATATTATGTGAACTGTATATAAACTATTACGAAACTCTTCTTCTCTCTGAGTCTTCTAAATCTTCTGGGAAGTGCACGCTGGCGTGACTTCTTTTCTGTTAGTGTCATATCCCTAATTTAGAACGATGATCAGACAAGTTGCAAAGTCGGATGATCTTTTGGTTACCGGTACGCTGCCCCCGTTCCCCCCGACTCGAGTTGTCCGCTCGAGTAAGCCAGTTCTAGAACAATACACCCAGGGTCTAAACCTAGAATAACATAGCCTCATGCAGGATCTCTAGTAGGAATGCCTGTTTGCATCACGTGCAGATGACTTAGGGGGCTCAACACAGGGGTTGTGTCCGTCTAGGACATGTGTACCCAATTTAAAAGACCATCCTGATGCATCTTACGTGCTACTTGCGTATTTGTTTCTTTCTGTTTTCGTGTGGACTGAATTCTAGAATAGGGAAAGAAAATAAAAAATAAAAAAGAGAAAAAAAAATAAAAAAAAGAGTGAGAGTTAGGTATTTGAAAATTTCCGAAACTCTGCCAAAATTTTGAAAAAAAAAAAGAGAAAGAAAATAAGGCAATGATTTCAAAAGTCATGTTTCCTCTATTCTGTCAAAACAGGCAGAACTACGCGGGTCTATTTCTCACCGGATGTGAGATACGTAGGCAAACCTTATCGGTTCTGGCCCACAATTTTAAAAAAATAAATCCAAAAAAAAAATATTTTCCTTTACTTACTTCTCCAAAAATTCTTTCTTTTAGACCCCAATTTTC
>ML325832.1:16385-36087 GCA_005239505.1 Nicotiana paniculata | reverse complement strand
CATTAATGCGCATAAAATGTAAGGTATATCACATGTTAAACTATGCTATTTAGTCTCGCATCATTAAGTGACATGAACCAAGACATTTATGCTGCAATTTGAGTTCTTATATATATATATATGTATGTATGTATATATGTATGTATGTATATATGTATGTATGTATATTTTTTTCTCTATATATCAAAGTAAGGAAGAGAAGCGAAAAGGAGAACAGAGGAGAAAAACTACCATCAATTTAGCTACGATATTCCACATATACCAAATCGAAATCGAAAAAATTGATAAATCGAAATTGAAAAAATTNCGACGTATTTGCATCCTTTTAGCCCCGTTTCCATCTCCACTTCACCTACACATGAAATAACTCCATTAAGCACATAACAAGTGTAATTTTATCATTAATGCGCATAAAATGTAAGGTATATCACATGTTAAACTATGCTATTTAGTCTCGCATCATTAAGTGACATGAACCAAGACATTTATGCTGCAATTTGAGTTCTTATATATATATATATGTATGTATGTATATATGTATGTATGTATATATGTATGTATGTATATTTTTTTCTCTATATATCAAAGTAAGGAAGAGAAGCGAAAAGGAGAACAGAGGAGAAAAACTACCATCAATTTAGCTACGATATTCCACATATACCAAATCGAAATCGAAAAAATTGATAAATCGAAATTGAAAAAATTGAAACCTTATTGAAACGATAACGATAAGCATATTTACAAATCGATAATCGATAAGTAATTATCGATAAGGGTCAAAACCGAATCGATAAATCGAATGCACACCCCTAACTGGCCCAACCCGGCTAAGCGCTCGATTAGCCTTTGAAAGACCTTGACATTTTCCACCACGATAATGTCCTCTATGGCCTTGATTTTATCAGGATTGATCTCGATTCCGCAATTAGACACCATGAATCTGAAAAACTTCTCGAACCCGACTCTGAATGCGCATTTCTTCGGGGTCAGCTTCATATTATTTCTTCAGTATGTTGAAGGTTTCCTGCAAATGCTTCAAATGGCCCTCTGCTCGCAGGGACTAGACTAACATATCTTAATGTAAACCTCCATTGATTTTCCTATTTGATCTTTGAATATTCGATTTACTAGGCATTGGTAAGTGGCACCGACGTTTTTTTCGTCCGAATGGCATTACTTTATAGCAGTAGGTGCCGTACTTAGTGATGAAGGACGTTTTTTCTTGGTCGCCCAGGTCCATACGAATTTGGTTGTACCTGTAGGCATCGAGATATATGAGGATATCATGGCATGTCGCCGCATCGATCATGTGATCGATGTTTGGGAGAGGGAAAGAGTCCTTGGGGCATGCCTTATTCATGTATTTGTAATCTACACACATTCTTAATTTATTCCCATTTTTAGGGACTACCATTATGTTTGTTAACCAATATAGGTACTTAACCTCCCGGATGGACGCTATTTTAAGGAGTTTAGATACTTCGTCTTTGATGAATGCATGCTTGACTTCGAAATGTGGCCTCCTTTTATGTTTGACCGGGTGGAACTTCGAGTTCAGACTCATCTTATGAGTAGTTATCTCCGGCAGAATCCCTGTCATGTCGAGGTGGGACCAAGATAAACAATCTATGTTTGCTATAAGGAATTTAATGAGTTTTTTCCTAAGCTGGGGTCTTAACCCCGTGCCCAGGTATACGTTACGATCAGGCATATTCTCAATCAATATGACTTGCTCCAGTTCTTCAACCGTTGATTTGGTGGCGTCGAAATAATCGGGGGCTATGAAGGACCTGGGAACTCCGTAATCGTCGTCCTCACCCGTACCTTACTTCTCTAGTTGGAACGGGGCCAGTGTCGGTAATTGCTATTTGGTTTCTCCCTCGGAGACCAAACTCAGATTCTTTGGTGTTGAAAGTGCGGATATCAGGACCACCTCATCGACCGCGAATATCTCTTTAGCGGCCGGTTGTTCTCTGTAAATTGTTTTAATCCCTCTTAGCGTTGGGAATTTCAACACCTGGTGAAGCCTCGAGGGAACTGCCTCATGTTGAGAATTGTACCTCATCTCTCCTTCGATCATGTAGAACTTTGTTTCCTCAATGGTTCCAACGGTGTTCACCAATAATGTTATCTCTCCTTTTGTGATCTCGCATGCCATGTTGAATCTGTTTAGAACTCGGACTGCGGGCACGATTTGGTCTTTTAGAACTAGTTACTCCACAACCCTCGATCTGATGATATTGGTCGAGCTACCTGGATCAATTAACACACGCTTAAATTGAGATTTATTTATAGGTATAGATATTACCAGTGCATCGCTATGGAGCTGCACGACCCCTTCAGCGTCCTCGTTCTTGAAAGACAAGGTTCCTTCCGACACGTAATCCCGAGTTCATTTTTCCCTTGTGATGGATACTTTGGTGCGCTTTAACCTCGGTCCCTAGGGGACATCGACACCACCTATGATCACGTTGATGACGTGCCGAGGTTCCTCATGCTCGATTTGCTTACCAGAGTCCCTGTTCCTTAAATGGATTTTGGCTCGATCGCTCAGAAATTCTTGGAGATGTCCGTTGTTGAATAACCGAGCTACTTCCTCTCTCAATTGTCAGCAGTCTTTCGTCATGTTGTTTAACCAAAGAATTAGATCCTTGACTAAAGCTATTTCTAGGATGAACACGAGTTACTGATAATCAAGGAAATAGAGAAAAACGAGTAATAGATAATATTGCAGAAATATAGAAATACAAAGTAGATTGTATTCTAGAATCAGATGCATTTACAAGTTGTATTCCCATCCCTTATATAGGAGATTCCTTGATATAACGTACAACTCTTTCTATGATTTCTCATTAATGACTAATTATGACATTAATGGGGCGTTACAAAGGATAACAAAAATTGGGGAACGGTTACATAACGTACGAGTAATCAATTGTGGGTCCTTGAATCTGCCCGTAGCTTTGTCCAGATTCATTCTGAACGTGCCTCTTCCCTGTCTTGATCAGGTTGAGTTTCCCGTGGCTGATGAGCTCGAGAGTTTATTGAATCATGCTTCTTTGTTCTGTACCTCCTCAAAGAATCACATCTAGCTGTGGCGTTCTCCTGTGTCTACATAACTGGCTGAGTTGTCAAGAGTTGGCTTACATGTGAAAATCTTTTTTTTCCAATACAGATAGTCCCCCCACTTACCATATATTTATCGATTAATATTTGGTAAGTGGATACTCATTTATGGCGAGAATATTTTGCTCCGCTTTACCTCGAAACATTGTATCCTTCTCTGAATCGTAGGCGTCATTTGTCACTTCCATTTAATGCTCATACCACGTATCCTTCTCGGATTGGCTCTGCATTTACTCGGCACCTTTTAGGGATTTTTGCGGCTGCGTCAGTCCCGAAGTGACAACTTCAATTATGAATTTTCATCATTATTTTTCTTTCTTGCATGTGTGACGGTTGTCCTCAAGTATAAATACCTTTCTTCTTTTCTTTACTTCCACGAAACACTTTCTAACTTTGTCTTTTGTAAAGAACTTTTTTCTTGCCTTTGTAAATATGTCTTCTTCAAATCAACCTCAGAGAGTAATAGATATTGAAAATTTAACGCCATATTTTTCTCCGGTTAGGAGCCGGACGGGTGGTAGACTTAGGAGTCTAGGATCCACTCCTTCGAGAGGCTCATCTTCTTCTTAGATAGTTTCCCCTCCTTCCGATAGGTCTCTAGTTTCTCCAAGGTGTAGGGCTTCTCGATCTTTGTCTAGAGGTAGAGGTGTACGCCTTCGTGAACCTGGAGTTGATGAAATTGTTCCTGCTGAGTTTGTCTTTGCTAGATATAATCAAGTTCTCGTAGACCAATCTTCTTCCCTTGAGAGTGTCGAAAGGTATCCAACCCTTATAACTGAGGGTCAGATTTCCCTTGTTCGTAGGGAGTGTTTTTGGAGGCCTGATTTCCCTGTCTACATTCCGAATAGTAATCAAAGAATAACGTCTTACAAGACGGGATATTCTTTTGTTTATACGTACCCTTTTACTCTAGGGTTTAGACCTCCCATTGATCCAGTCATAATTGAATTATGCCGTTTCTTCAATATCTGCTTAGGACAAGTTGGTCCACTTGTGTGGCGAGTTGTCACATGTCTTAGGAGTTTAGCTTCTTTAGCCTCAGTTCCTTTTACTTTCAACCATCTTAGTAATCTCTACTCTCTTACCTTGTTTCGTGAAGGGGTTTTTACTCTGACTGCTAGGAGCAAAAGAGTACTGGTAACCCCTGGAGATGATAAGGATATGGTTTGGTACCTACGGTATGTTGCTGTACCCACTGTTGGTTTAGTGGGTGAAGGAAATCTTCCCTTCCCTGAGAAGTGGAATCGTGCACGTGAGTATGATTTAGCTCACATCTATTTACTTTTCCTCATTCTGACTTGAAATGTTTTACTAACACCGTATATGTTTCTTCTTCTCTCAGCAATCATGGGTACTGTTGAGAATGTCTCTGGTATCCGTGATTGGGTAGAAAAATTATTGTCCGTTGCTCCTTTAGAAGAGAGATCTTGGAATTACTTCATTGGGAAGTATGGTTGGCATGTAAAAACCCACGATAAGTGAAGCTTTTGTTCTTTCTTCTTTCCTTACTCGAGCCTCTTCTTTTTTTTGTCGCTTAACTTTTTTTTTTCCTTTTGATAGGGTTCTCTTGGGGTGCCTACTTCATCTATCCCGAAGATGTCTTTGGCCTAGGACAAAGAGATTATTGTTGGTTCGTCTTCCTCGAAGAGGAAGATTGGTGAGTCTCGTTCCGTAGAAGAAGAAGAGGAGGGTACTTTGGTGCGCAGGCCATAGAGAAGGCAGCTGGTTTCGAACAATGAGTTTAAACCCATGAATTTGCCTTCCGTGTCTGTGGTTGAGCCCTCTACCTTCGAAGATGTTTCACATTCCCCCATTCATAAGTCTGTAGATTACTTGTTCCATGAAGGTTTTGACCTTGCTTCTGATGATGTCCCTTTGGCTGCTATTTTTCCTGCTTCTTTAAGAGAAGTTGTCTCATCTGCTCCTTTGGCTATTACGGTTTCTGCTATTGCTTTGCACGTGGCTTTCTCAACTCTTCAATCCTCCGTGCCTGCTTCTTTGCCTGTGGCTTCTCTAGCTCCTCAACCCTCCGTGCATGTTGTTGCTTCTTCTCTGCCTGTTTCCATGCTTTCCGCTAGGGAAGTAAGGTCTTCCAGCAGAGAGATGCGGTAGGTGGTAATAGAGGTTCCAGCTGAGGAGAATCTTTTCAAGAAAATGGGTGAGCCCGAAGTGTGGCTCAATCCTTTGATAGGTCCCACTGAGAAAGCCAAGCTAGCCAGCCATAATGCTCTTACATGGGCAATGAACTTGTTCATACCTCTTTGAAGGTATGATGCGGGTTATCCTCTTTCATTTTCGTATATGAAATTTATCATATCTGATTGGTTTATTTCTTGTAGATTAATCTTATAGGCATGGAGCTCATGAAGAGGATCTCAAATATGGATCAGGAGACAAAAGAGTTGCAGGCCGATGCTGATAATTGGAAAACACAGTATGATAGCCTAAGGGTTGACATGGATGCCTTAGAAGAGGAAAAGAGTACCTTGAAGCGGCAGATGAGGCTCATGGCGGTAGAACTGGCAGTAGATAAGGCTTCTTCCAGTCAGGCTGATAAAGACAAGAGTATTTTGGAGTCCTCATTTGCTGAGCAGCTGTCCCGCGCCTCAGAAGAGATTAGAGACTTGAAAAACTTGTTGGGGCAGAAGGAGGAATACTCAGGCGAGCTCGTACAATAACTCACTCGTACTCAAGAGGACCTTCGTAATGCTTTAGATAAAGTTCAAACTCTCGAAGAGTCGATTGTGCCGTTAAGGGCCGCCCATGAAGCTGCTGACGCGGAGAAGGATGGATTGAGAGCTGAGCTTCAAGTATGGGCAAGGGATTATGAAGATCTTCAAGAGGTGGCTGCTGTTGATGTGAGCTGGGCGTATATGAATTCTCGCCTTGACATATTGACGGAAATGAGTCAAGAGGGTTTCGACCTTAGTGCTGAAATAGCTAAAATTAAGGAAGCCATGGAGAAGGCTCAACAAGGTCATAACCTCTCTTCACCTGATGGTGAGACTCCTGCTGCTCGTGCCTCTTCCTCCTAGTTGCTCCCGCTCCTTCTGCCAGTGAAGTCAACCCCCCTCCAGAAGAAATTTAAGAAGTTGGTTTGTCACGATCCAAAATCTCACACGGGTCGTGATGGCGCCCAACACCGGAGTCAGGCAAGCCAACAATTGTTTACTAGTGGGGTTTTCCTTATTAACATACNTATATATATATATATATATATATATATATATATATATATATATATATATATATATATATATATATATATAAAATCCCAAAATAAGAGTCTGCTATGTGTGTGCCAGGAACTAGTGTCATAAGTCACTTGCGAACTAGTAGAATATACAAAAGATAATACAAGATTGTACTGCTGTCTGAGAGGAATAGACAGAATATAGAAAAAAGATAACTCCATAACACAGTTGAGAAACGTCAGGGGGTGCAGCTCACCGTGGAGTCCGGTCCGGAAGATAAGTCAAGCTCCGGTCGAATAACCAGAAACACCGGCCTCAGAACCTGTACAATTAAGTACAGAAGCGCTGCATGAGTACATAATATAAATGTACCCAGTGAGTATCCCGCCTAACCTCGAAGAGGTAGTGACGATAGGTCGACATGACACTCACTACGGTCCGACAATAATAATGTAAACAGGATATACGGAATGCAGTAGACATGTGAGACAGTAAGCATCAGATATCTATTAAATACAGAAAACCAGGTAAGTACTGAAAGTAAACAACAGTGTACACTTTCCCTTTTCCCCCAAATATCTGTTAAGTCAATATCAATGGAAAACAATACCCAATAGCCTCAAGCGCACACAAGGGCAGGATAACCGGCCAGAGTCATAAGGAAATATCTAGACACTGACTCATATTTATAATTAACATAAAGCTTCCCTCGATCACGAATCATACCTGCGACTTGAGTGCTAACTCATATATATAATTAACATAAAGCTCCCCTCGATCGCGAATCATACCTGCGACTCGAGTGCTGACTCATATATACAATAACATAAAGCTCTCCTCGATCGCGAATCATACCTGCGACTCGAGTGTTGACTCATATATATAATTAACATAAAGTTCCCCTCGATTGCGAATAATACCTGCGACTCGAGTGCTGACTCATATATATAATTAACATAAAGCTCCCCTCGATCGCGAATCATACCTGCGACTCGAGTGTTGACTCATATATATAATTAACATAAAGTTCCCCTCGATTGCGAATAATACCTGCGACTCGAGTGCTGACTCATATATATAATTAACATAAAGCTCCCCTAGATCGCGAATCATACCTGTGACTCGAGTGCTGACTCATATATATAATTAACATAAATCTCCCCTCGATCGCGAATCATACCTGTGACTCGAGTGCTGACTCATATATATAATTAACATAAAGCTCCCCTCGATCGCGAATCATACTTGCGACTCGAGTGCTAACTCATATATATAATTAAAACACACACACACACACACACACATATATATATATATATACCGGATTTATCAATAAGCTTAGTAGAGGCTATACTTGTAACAAAGATATATTCACCGGAATTTCAGAGGCAACTCTCTACCATTTGCATACTATTTCAAAGATAATAAGCATATTGGTTCAAAGATGATAAACAACTCAAAGTTTGGCTAAAGATACACATAAGGCACGTAATGGCATGCTCGTGAGACCTAAAGCTACCCGAAATGATATAATATTCGCTAGACTCTCGTCACGTTGTACACACGTAACCCCCAAAACAATTACACAAAACATATATAACACCTATGGGGACAATTCCCTCTTACAAGGTTAGAAAGGAGACTCACTTCGTGTCGCCTCTACCCCTCAGACCAAGGATGCGCCCGAATCTCCGAACTCTACACCTGAGGACTCGTAACTAGCCAAACACGGTACAATGACATCAATGCATGCTCAAAGTAGGGAAATTATCCTATTTATTCAATAATTCACATTCTTGAAGAATTTCCAAAATCCAACCCCGGGCCCGCACGCTCGGATTCCAATAATTCTCGAAGGGAACACTCACCCAAAGCTTAAGGATCATTAATATACGATTCTTACTTGATTTCATAGCAAATTCACGGGTAAATTCTCAAACTATCGCAAGCTCTAGGTTACTACCCAATCCTTGATCTTTCACTAATTTAGGTAGTTAATTAAGCTAGAAATCGATGCATGAAGCTAATTTTTGAGTAGAGTTTACTTACTTTAGAAGACCAGGTTGTTAGCCCCTCAACAATGGTGGAAATCGCCCAAGGAAGAAGAAGAAAAATGTGAAAAATAAGTTTAAAACCCGTATATAAAACACACTGCCTGGACAGTAATTTCGCACCTGCGGAAATGAAATGGGGATCCTGGGGCCGCGTCTGCGGAGTGGAGATCGCATCTGCGGCTCCGCTCGTGCGGAATATTTTCCGCACCTATGATAATTGGCCAGGCCACGTTTTTTCGCACCTGCGATGCTGGGGACCACAAGAGCGGTTCTGTACCAGCGACTGGGCTACTGCCCCTGCGGTCACACTAGAACAGGTGGACCAGCAGCTATGTTTTGCTGGTTTTTAGCCCCGTTAGGTGCCCGGGAGGCACCTGGGCCGACCCGAGCCCTAGTCCAAATATACCAATGAGTCCCAAATAATAATACGGACTCACTCGAGCCTTCAGATCACCCAAAACAATGCTAAAACTCAAAATCAGACCTCCAATCCCCAAGAACCAAACTTAGGAACTTTAAGTTTTCTAGACTTCGCTAATCACGCGCCGAACCGACCTATACAACTCGTAATGACACCAAATTTTGCAGGCAAGTCATAATTAAAATAACGGAACTATTCCCGGTCTCGAAATTCCGTTCGGAACTCGATAACACCAAAACACGTCCCTAACCAAAAAAGGAACTTAAGGAACTTCTTAGTTCAATATTGGGCGCCAAAATGCCCCGGGTCATCAGAAACCCATTCCGAACATACGCCCAGGTCCAAAATCATCACACGAAGCTACTGGAACCGACGAAACTCGATTCCGAGGTTGTTTACCCAAAATGTTGACCGAAGTCAAACTTGGCCTATAGCAAACCTCATAATACCCTTCATAGGCGAGACTTTCAATAGGACCCTATCTCCCTCCATAAATGATACATCATGCGCCCTCTGATCCGCGTAACTCTTTTGTCTGGACTGTGCTGTACGGAGCCTCTCCTGAATCAACTTCACTTTCTCCAAGGCATCCCTCACCAGGTCGGTGCCATATAACTTAGCCTTGCCAGGCTCGAACCACCAGATAGGAGAACGACATCGCCGACCATACAAAGCCTCAAATGGTGCCATCTCAATGCTGGACTGATAACTATTATGGTAACCAAACTTGGCCAAAGGCAAGAACTGGTCCCACTGACCTACGAAGTCAATCACACATGACCTGAGAATGTCCTCCAATATCTGAACTGTACGCTCTGATTGACCATCAGTCTGAGGGTGAAATGTTGTGCTGAGGTCTATCTGGGTTCCCATCTCACTATGCAACGCTCTCCAGAAGTGCGAGGTGAACTGAGGACCTCGATCTGATATAATGGACACCGGCACACCATGCAACCGGACTATCTCCCGAATGTAGATCTGGGCCAACCCCTCAGATGAATATGTAGTAGCCACTAGAATGAAATGCGCCGATTTGGTCAATCTATCCACAATGACCCAAACCGCATCAATATTCTGCACAGTCCGAGGCAACCCAACCACGAAGTCCATATAAATACGCTCCCATTTCCACTCAGGAATGGGCATCCGCTGAAGTAGGCCTCCTGGACTCTAGTGCTCATACTTAACCTGCTGGCAATTAAGGCACCTAGTCACATACTCCACAATGTCTTTGTTCATTCACCTCCACCAGTAATGTTGCTTCAAATCACGATACATCTTCGTAGCACCAGGGTGAACAGAATACCGAGAACTGTGTGCCTCCTCTAGAATCCTCTCCCTCAGGCCATAACATTAGGAACACATAAGCGGCCCTGAAGTCTCAGAACACCATCCTCGCCAATAGTAACCTCCTTGGACCTACCCTGAACCACTGTCTCCCAAAGCTCTGCTAAGCACGGATCATAAAACTGCCGGGCCTTAATCTTTCCCAATAATGAAGACCGAGCAACCACATGTGCCAAAACTCGGCGAGGCTCTGAAAGATCTAATCTCACTAGGAGATTGGCCAAGGACTAAATGTCCAAGGCTAGAGGTCTCTCCTCTACTGCAATATACGCCAAGCTACCCATACTCTCAGCCTTTCTGCTCAAAGCATCTGCCACCATATTTGCCTTGCCCAGGTGATAAAGAATGGTGATATCATAATCCTTCAACAACTCAAGCCATCTGCACTGCCTCAAATGAATATCCTTCTGCTTGAACAAGTGCTGCAAGCTTCGGTGGTCTATATAAACCTCACAGGACACCCCATACAAATAGTGCCTCTAAATCTTAAGAGCGTGAACAATCGCCGCCAACTCCAAATCATGCACAAGGTAATTCTTCTCATGAACCTTCAGCTAGCGCGAAGCATAAGCGATAACTCGCCCCTCCTACATCGATACACACCCCAAGCCAACTCGTGAAGCATCGCAATCTACCGTGTACATCCCAAAATCGGAAGGCAATACTAGAACTGGCGCTGAGGTCAATGCTGTCTTGAGCTTCTAAAAGCTCACCTCACACTCGTCAGACCACCGAAACGGGGCATTCTTCTGATTCAATCTAGTCAATGAAGCTGCAATAAAAGAGAAACCCTCCACAAATCGGCGATAATAGCCTGCTAGACCCAAAAAGCTCCTAATCTCTGTAGCTGAAGTAGGACGTAAACAACTCTGAACTGCCTCAATCTTCTGAGGATCAACCTTGATACCTTCTCCGGATACCACATGCCCCAAAAAATCCACAAAATCCAACCAAAACTCACACATGGAGAACTTAGCATATATCTTCTGTTCTCGCAAGTTCTGGAGCACAATTCTCAAACGCTGCTCATGCTCCCCCAGGCTACGTGAGTAAACAATGTCATCAATGAAGAAAATGACGAAAGAATCAATATACGGCCTGAACACCCTATTCATCAAGTCCATGGATGCTGTTGGGGCATTAGTCAAGCCCAAGGACATCACTAGGAACTCATAATGGCCATATCTCGTACGAAAAGCAGTCTTCGGAACATCTGAATCCCGAATCCTCAACTGATGATACCCTGATCGCAAATCAATCTTAGAAAACACACGAGCACCCTTCAACTGGTCAAACAAATCATCGATGCGCGGCAAGGGATACTTGTTCTTAATGGTAACCTTGTTCAACTGGCGGTAATCAATACACATCCGCATATACCCATCCTTCTTCTTCACAAATAAGACTGGAGCACCCCACGGTGATACACTCGGTCTGATGAACCCCTTAGCTAACAACTCCTCAAGCTGGTCCTTCAACTTCTTCAACTCCTTCGGAGCCATACGGTACAGAGGAATGGATATAGGCCGAGTGTCTGGAGCTAAATCAATGCAAAAATCAATATCACGGTCCGGAGGCATGCCCGGAAGATCCGAAGGAAATACATCAGCAAACTCTACAACTAGCATAGAATCAATTATCGGAGACTCGGCGGTGGTGTCCCGCATGTAAGCCAAATAGGCTAGAAAACCCTTCTCGGCCATATGTCGAGCCTTCGAGAACGAAATAACCCGGCTGGCTGCGCTAACTGAAGAACCCCTCCACTCCAGCCTAGGTGACTCAGGCATGACAAAAGTAACTGTCTTGGCATGGAAATCAAGCACGGTATGATAAGGAGATAGCCAATCCATGCCTAGTATAACATCAAAATCAACCATGTCGAGCAATAAAAGTTCAACTCTAGTTTCGAACCCACAGAAGGTGATCAAACAAGACCAATACACCCGGTCTACCACTACAGAGCCGCCCACAGGAGTGGACACATATATAGGAGATCCCAAAGACTCTCGAGAGACATCCAGAAAAGGAGCAAATAGGGCTGAAACATATGAATAAGTGGATCCTGGATCAAACAATACTGAAGTCTCTCTACCACATACTGAGGTAATACCTGTGATCACGGCGTCTGAGGCCACTGCATCTGCTCTGGCCGGAATAGCATAAAACCTGGCTGGAGCACCTGAAGACCGAGCCCCACCGGAATGAACAGGAGCTGCCTGACCTCCCCCTAACTGGCCTCCACCTCTAGGACAACCCCTGCCGACCTGCCCTCCACCTCTAGGTGGCCGGACTGCTGGTGCTGAACCCATAGGATGATAACCCTGTTGTACTGCCTTGCCCCAAAATCGGGAACAAGCCCTCTTCACAAGGCCCATATCCCCGCACTCGTAACATCTCACAAGTGACATATCCTGCTTCCCGAAGAAGAAGAATCCTGAATGGCCGGAGGGCGATGCGAGCCCTCAGGTATAACACTGAAATAGGAACTGGAGGATCTCTGGCGACTGGAGTAACCACTAGGAGAATTCTGAATAGCTGGAGGACGATAAGAGCGCTCTGGCATGGCATTGAAATGGGGCCTAACTGGGATACCTCGGGGAGGTGGCGGAGGTGATGAATAAGAAGGCCTGCTGGGCTGACCACCCCCAAAGCGACCTCTGCTCCTAGCTGGGGCATCCCTGAAATCTCCTGAGAACATAGCCCTCTTATCCTGCTGACCCTACTCCCTGCTCCTCATCCGATAACACTCGACCCTGCGAACAATCTCCACTACGAGTTGATAAGGAGAACTCATCTCCACCTCTCGAGCCATGGTGGATCTAATACCTAGATGCAACCCTTCCACAAACCTCCGAACTATCTCAGCATCGGTGGGACATGTCATAAGTTCATGGCGTGACAGCTCTGAAAATTTGGCCTCATAATATGTCACGGACATCTGCCCCTGCTCTAACTGCTCAAATTGACCCCGCAACTCTTCCCTCTCAGAGGGTGGAATATATCTGTCCAAGAACATCCGCGTGAACTGCTCATAAGTGATAGTAGCAGAATCAGCTGGCCTGCTGAGAATATAAGACTGCCACCACCTGCGAGCTCTGCCCTCTAACTGGAATGCAGTGAAGTCCACTCCATGGGACGCTCGGATCCCCATGTTGTGCAGTCTATCCCTGCACCTATCAATAAAGTCCTGGGCATCCTCACCTCGCTCACCCCCGAAGATTGGAGGGCGCAAGCGAGTCCATCTGTCTAACATCTTATGCTGGTCTCCATCCACAGCTGGTCTGGGCTCCGGTGCTGCCGCTACAGGCTGGGTACCACCCACGGGCAATGTACCCGGGGTGTAATGTAATGCTGTTGTCGGTCCTGCGGACTGGGCAGTACGGGTCTGGGCTCCCCCTCCCACCTGAGGAATGGAAAGATCTGGTGGAAATAAACCAGCCTGGGACATTGTTTCCATAAATCTCATCATACGGCCCATAACTGCCTGGAAGCCAGGCGCCGTCATAAAGTCTACGGGTGCAGGATCTGCTGGAGGCACCTCATTCTGCTCCTCTAATATGGGGTTCTCTAGTGGCGGGACCGGAATATCTCTGGGATGCCTTCATCCCCTACCACAGGTCAGTGCCCTCCCCCGACCTCTACCGCGGCCTCGGAAAGCGGGGGTAGCGGCCCCTCCCGTGTCTAGAACATCGGATGCATGCGTCCTCACCATATGAGAGAATAGGAGAATGAATTTAGTAAATCATCAACTGCACGATAGAATGAGAACAAATAGAGGTTTCCTAACACCCAGTAGCCTCCTGAAGATAAGTACAGACGTCTCTGTACCGATCCGCAGGACTCTACTGGGTTTGCCCGTGATCGTGAGACTTATGTGAACCTATTGCTCTGATACCATGTTGTCACGACCCAAAATCCCACACGGGTCATGATGGTGCCCAACACCAAAGTCAGGCATGCCAACAAATGTTTACTAGTGGGGGTTTCCTTATTAACATAAAAATCCCACATATTTCCCAAAGTTTTAAAGTTAACTCATTTAAATAAAAGCGGAAACATTTTCCAATTTCAATACATACAAACAAAAATGATCGTGATCCAATATATATATATATATACAGTCCCAAAAATAAGAGTCTACTATGTGTGTGCCAGGAACTAGTGTCACAAGTCAACAGGCGAACTAGTAGAATATACAAAAGATAATACAAGACTGTACTGCTGCCTGAGAGGAATAGACAAAATATAGAAAAAAATAACTCCATAGCACAGCTGAGAAACGTCAGGGGGTGCAGCTCATCGTGGAGTCCGGTCCGGAAGATAAGTCAAGCTCCGGTCGGATAGCCAAAAACACCAGCCTCAGAACCTGTACAATTAAGTACATAAGTGCAGCATGAATACATAATATAAATGTACCCAGTGAGTATTCTGTCTATCCTCGAAGAGGTAGTGACGAGAGATCGACATGACACTCACTACGTTCCGACAGTAATAATGTAAACAGGATATACAGAATGCAGTAGACATGTGAGACAGTAAGCATCAGATATCTATCAAATACAGAAAACCAGGTAAGTACTGAAAATAAGCAACAATGTACACTTTCCCTTTCCCCCCAAATATTTGTCAAGTCAATTTCAATGGAAAATAGTACCCAATAGCCTCAAGCGCACACAAGGGAAGGATAACCGGCCAGAGTCATGAGGAAATATGTAGACACTGACTCATATTTATAATTAACATAAAGCTTCCCTCGATCGCGAATCATACCTGCGACTCGAGTGCTGACTCATATATATAATTAACATAAAGCTCCCCTCGATCGCGAATCATACCTGCGACT
This sequence comes from Nicotiana paniculata, assembly GCA_005239505.1. Taxonomy (NCBI): domain Eukaryota; kingdom Viridiplantae; phylum Streptophyta; class Magnoliopsida; order Solanales; family Solanaceae; genus Nicotiana; species Nicotiana paniculata. The sequence continues at coordinate 21,102 of ML325832.1, read as the reverse complement.
TGAGTGCTGACTCATATATATAATTAACATAAAGCTCCCCTTGATCGCGAATCATATCTGCGGCTCGAGTGCTGACTCATATATATAATTAACATAAAGCTCCCCTCGATCGCGAATCATACCTGTGACTCGAGTGTTGACTCATATATATAATTAACATAAAGCTCCCCTTGATCGCGAATCATACCTGAGACTCGAGTGCTGACTCATATATATAATTAACATATATATAAACTGGATTTATCACTAATCTTAGTAGAGGCTATACTTGTAACAAAGATCTATTCACCAGAATTTCAGAGGCAACTCTCTACCATTTGCATACTAGTTCAAAGGTAATAAGCATACTTGTTCAAAGATGATAAACAACTCAAAGTTGGCTAAAGATACACATAAGGCACGTAATGGCATGCTCGTGAGCCCTAAAGCTACCCGACATGATATAATAGTCGCTAGACTCTCGTCACGTTGTACACACGTAGCCCCCAAAACAATTACACACAACATATATAACACCTACGGAGACAATTCCCTCTTACAAGGTTAGAAAGGAGACTCACCTCGTGTCGTCTCTACCCCTCGGACCAAGTATGCGCCCGAACCTTTGAACTCTACATATGAGGACTCGCAACTAGCCAAACACGGTACAATGACATCAATGCATGCTCAAAGTAGGGAAATTATCCTATTTATTAATAATTCACATTCTTGAAGAATTTCCAAAATCCAACCCCGGGCCCGCACGCTCGTATTCCAATAATTCTTGAAGGGAACAATCACCCAAAGCCTAAGGATCATTAATACGATTCTTACTTGATTTCATAGAAAATTCACGGGTAAATTCTCAAACTATCGCAAGCTCTAGGTTACTACCCAATTCTTGATCTTTCACTAATTTAGGTAGTTAATTAAGCTAGAAATCGATGCATGAAGCTAATTTTTTAGTAGAGTTTACTTACTTTAGAAGACCAGGTCGTTAGCCCCTCAACAATGGTGGAAATCGCCCAAGGAAGAAGAAACAAATGTGAAAAATAAGTTTGAACCCCGTATATAAAACACACTGCCTGGACAGTGATTTCGCACCTGCGGCTCGAGGACCGCACCTGCACTCTCGCACCTGCAAGAGAAATTTTGCACCTGCGGAAATGGACGAAGGAGCCTGGTCCCGCACCTGCGGAGTGGAGACCGACCTGCGGCTCCGCTCCTGCGGAATATTTTCTGCACCTGCGATAATTGGCCAAGCCACGTGTTTTCGCACCTGCGATGCTGGGGACCGCAGGATCGGTCCCGCACCTGCGACTGAGCAACTGCACCTGCGGTCACACCAGAACAGGTGCACCAACAGCTATGTTTTGCTGGTTTTTAGCCCTGTTAGGTGCTCGGGAGGCACCTCGGCCCACCCGAGCCCTAGTCCAAATACACCAACGAGTCCCAAATCATATTACGGATTCTCTCGAGCCTTCGTATCACCCAAAACAATGCTAAAACTCAAAATCACACCTCCAAATCCCAAGAACAAAACTTAAGAACTTTAAGTTTTCTAGACTTCGCTAATCACGCGCCGAACCAACCTATACAACTCGGAATGACACCAAATTTTGCAGGCAAGTCACAATTAACATAACAGAACTATTTCTGGTCTCGAAATTCCATTTGGACCTCGATAACACCAAAATACGTCCCTAACCAAAAAAGGAACTTAAGGAACTTCTTAGTTCAATATTGGGCGCCGAAATGCCCCCAGGTCATCAGAAATCCATTCCGAACATACGCCCAGGTCCAAAATCATCACACGAAGCTACCGGAATTGAAGAAACTTGATTCCAAGGTCATTTACCCAAAATATTGACCGAAGTCAAAATTGTCCTTAAAGGCCAACGTTAAGGAACCAATTGTTCCTATAGCACTCTAAACACCTCCGAATCCCGGACCACCAGTCCCTTCAAGTCATAAATCATAAAAAACCGCTATGGGAAGTTTCATTTAGGGGAACGGGGTCCGATAATGCAAAATGACTGGTCGAGTCGTTACATGGTTCACTCTTTTTTTTAGCTTTGTCTCAATTGGTGGTTACCCCCAGTCCCATCGGGGGTAAATTTGGATCTCTTTAAAGTTCCCAAATGGCAACTTAGGGGCACCTCAACGTATAAATATTCTATACGGCTAAGTATAAGTTAATACTAGTTTTTACTTAGCCGTTTTAATATATTAATGCTAGTATGACTTTTGTTGAGTTTCTGTTACACTCTTTAAGTCTTTCGCATGCTTCATTTTTCGAGGTTTTAGTTTTACCTCTGAGTTTTGCATATAGAATGCTTTAGATTACTCGTAACTTTTCGTAATAGGCACGATGTCATATTAAATGTGTGCCTTTTTGTAGTAGGCATCATTTATGAAAGAGGGCCCTTTATGATTGACATGAAGAAGACATATCAACTTCATGATAATGCAATAGAGTGATAGGAATTTTACACATGTTTAAGAATGTTTCCAAGGAAAGTTTTTTTTGTTTGAACTTCCATGATATTTTACATTTGTTTGATTATCGTCTAAAACTCATGTTGCAACTGTATTGTTTAACAGATTTGATATACACTTGTATTTCATAATTTTTTTCATAGGTAACAATTTTTCGATATTAATACAAGGGAACAACTATTTTTCACTAGTAACAGTTTTTATAAAGATTGGGGTTTCTACCCGCAACTATTTTTGTTGGGAATAGTTTTTTAATAAGTACGAGGGAAATGTTTTCTTATTCGACACTGTTTTATTTGATAATAATTTTCTATATGAGTACAAAGTTTTCGTAACTATTTTTAATCATAACAGTTTTTGAATGAGTACACTAGTGATGATCTCTTACCCCTAACTGTTTTTGTTAAAACAGTTTTGAATAAGTATAAAGATGTACATTTATTCCTCGTGACTAATATTTTGCCTTTCAACCTGAACATGTTCTAAGGTTTTTTGCATTAGGCTTTGTATTTGGATGACTCTTTTTGATCTCTTTCGATTCTGCTTGTATCACTTGTCTCGTTGGGTAGATGGGTCTTCAGGCTCGAGCTTTTGACTTTCTGATAGTCTTCTTTGCTTCGTCTTAGCCTTCCATACTGTATAGTCCCCCAAGTTTTTGATATTTGAAGAATGAGATCTCGAGCACTTGATTATTCCTTCCCTGTGGTCCTTTTCCTGAAAAGGAAAAATATTTCGGACTCGAAGGTATATAGTTTTTTAGATGATGACTGCTTAACCTTTTAAAACGTCCATCAGAAAGTATAACCCTAGATCGGGAATTGTATTATTTGCTCGCGTCTTTGCAGGTCTAATATCATTATCTGGTGATGGGTTAGATTTATGCCTATCATCTAAAAAACTTAGTAAAGTTTTTAAATGTTCAAAATAAAATCGAACGTGTGATACCTGATCGGGGGTATTTCTTTTCCTTAGAAGTAATACTTATTTAGGTGGATGGCATTCCAGCTTGTTGGTATAACTCTGTCGTCCATAACTTCCAACTCATAGGCGCCCTTCCCATCTATGCCTCGGATTTTGTAGGGTCCTTCCCAGTTTGGATTTAGCTTTCCTGCGCTTGGTTCTTTCGTTGATTGAAAGACTTTTTTGAGGATGAAGTCCCTAATCTTGAAGTACCTGAGATGAGCTTTACGGTTGTAATAACGCTCTATGATTTGTTTTTGAGTTGCCATCCGTATCAGTGCTGCTTCTCTCCGTGGTTCGAGCAGGTCCAGATTGATCCTTAATTCGTCGTCGTTTGCTTCCTCCATGGATGTTGTGAACCTTATGCTTGGTTCGACAATATCCACAGGTATTAAGGCTTTCGAGCCATAGACAAGTGCGAACGGGGTTTCTCCTGTGGCCATTTTTGAAGTTGTTCTAGATGCCTATAGTACCGCTGGTAACTCATCAGGCTAGTTTCCTTTGGCTTTATCCAGCCGCTTCTTTAGATTGTTGATGATGACCTTATTTGTTGACTCAGCTTGACCATTAGCCACGGGGTGGTATGGCGTTGAATTGATCCGTTTGATTTGCCAGCTTTCGAAGAATTTTGTGATTGCGAGCCTATGAATTGTGGGCCATTATCGCACACGATCACCTTTGGTATTCCAAAGCGGCATATTATGTTTCCCCATAAGAAGCTTTTAACTTCCTTTTCTTGCACTTGTTTGAACGCTTCTGACTCTACCCATTTTGTAAAATAGTCGGTTAGCATGAGAAAAAATCATACCTGTCCTTTAGTTGTGGGAAGAGGTCCCACTATGTCCATACCCCATTTCATGAAAGGCCATGGGGATACTATTGGATGCAATAATTCCGTTGGTCGATGCATGTTATTGGCAAACCTTTGGCACCTGTCGCATTTGGATATGAAGTTCTCGGCTTCTTCTTCCACCTTAGGCCAATAGTATCCAGCTCTGATTAGGGTTTTCACTAAGGATATCGCCCCTGAGTGATTTCCACAGTGTCCTTCGTGGACTTCTTTCATCACAAATTCCGTTTGGTTAGGTCCGAGGCATTTAGCTAGGGGTCCTCCGAACATCTTGCGATAAAGTGTTGCGAATAAGGCAGTACCGTACAGCTTTGCGCCGAAGTGCTTGAGCTGCTTTCCTGTCTTCAGGTACGGTGCCATTCTGCAAAAAATTAAGAATTTCATTTCTCCAGTCCCAGATTAAGTTGTTGAAAGTTACCTCATTCCTGT
>ML325832.1:0-16164 GCA_005239505.1 Nicotiana paniculata | reverse complement strand
TGAGACTTAATTGCAGTCCTAGGCTGATATATTATTTCATGCTCACTTAATTCTATGGCCCACTTGGCTAATCTTCCTGTCAATTCCTGTTTATGAAGAATATTTCTTAAAGGATATGAAGTCACAACGGTGATTGGGTGACACAAAAAATATGGTCGTAATTTTCTAGATGCCATTATTAAAGCTAAGGCTAACTTTTCCAGATGTGGATATCTAGTCTCAGCACCTAGCAAAGTTTTAGTTACATAGTAGATAGGTGATTGCTTACCTTTTTCTTCTCTTACCAATACTGCACTTACAACAATTTCTAACCTAGGTATATGTAGAATCTTTCCCCTTCTTTTGGCTTTGAAAGCAGCGGTGGTTTCGATAGATAAATCTTCAGATTCTTGAGGGATTGCTGACATTCTTTTGTCCATTCGAACTGATTCTGCTTTTTGAGAATTGAGAAGAATTTAAAACTTTTTTCGAAAGACTTAGAAATAAATCTTCCCAAAGCTGCTATTCTCCCAGTTAGTCTTTGAACTTCCTTTTTATTTGTTAAAATATCAGGTATTTCTTCTATAGCTTTAATTTGAGCGGGATTTACCTCAATTCCTCTGTTTGATACAAGGAAACCCAAAAATTTACCTGATTGCACTCCAAAAGCGCATTTTTATGGATTTAGCTTCATATTATACCTGCGCAAAATATCAAAAGTAGTAGAGAGGTGTTGGAAATGGTCTTCCACCGTCTTGATTTTACCAGCATGTCATCAATGTAAACTTCCATTGTTTTTCCTAGATGTTCCTGGAACATCTTGGTCACTAGACAAAAGGCATGACTTTATAACAATAAGTCCCCCTGTTTGTAATAAAGGAGGTTTTTTCCTCGTCTAAGGGATCCATCTTAAACTGATTATAACCAGAATACGCATCTAGAAAGCTTAATAATTCATGACATGTAGTGGCATCAATCATTTGATCTATATGTGGTAATGGGAATGAATCTTTGGGGCATGCTTTATTTAAGTCAATATTATCTACGCATACTCTCCATTTGCTATTTTTTTAGGTACTACCACAATGTTAGCTAGCCAGGTAGGGTACGTTACCTCTCGTATCGAACCAATCTTTAAGAGTTTCTGTACCTATTCGTCAATCACTTGGTTCTTGAATGGTCCTTGCTTTCTTTTCTTCTGTTTAACAGGTACGAAGGATGGATCCTCATTTAGTTTATGAGTCATCACTTCTAGCGAGATACCTGTCATATCTGAGTGGGACCACGCAAAGGAGTCTGCGTTAGCCTTTAAATAATCAATTAACTTATCTCTTCGACTGGGGCCCAGCCTCGTGCCTATATACACTTTCTATTCAGGATTTTGTTCAGGAAATGGAACAGCTTCGAGTTCTTCCGTAGTTGTTTTGATGTGCTCGTCTTCCTCTGATTCATGAATGATGTCCAGTCTGGAATCTGCATCCGTGTGGTCTAATGCACCTTCCGTGGTAACTTGATTCACCTTCTCGTAAGTATTTTCTTTCATACCTTTTTCAGCAATAATACCTTTCGTACCTGTTTGGGTAGTAATTTCTTCCATACCTGTTTGGGCAGTATTACCTGCTTGGGAGATTCCCTTATCTTTTGATTCTTCCACCTCTACATTTTTGTTGTAGTGTACCACGAAATTTATATTTCTTGCGGTTTGTTGATCGCCTCTAATTTGCTGAATCCCCCATTCAGAGGGGAATTTAATTACCTGATGCAAGGTGGAGGGTATTACTTTCATGTCATGGATCCATGGCCTTCCCACGATTACGTTATAATCCATGTCAGTATCAATGACTTGGAACCTGGTACTTTTGATCACCCCCTCAGCATAAGTGCTAAGCTCAATTTCTCCTTTTGTTATAATCGTAGAGTTATCAAACCCTGATATGGCTCGTGCCCTTGGATTACTTGATTCCCCAATAGCATTTCTTCCATGACTCTTAGCAAAATGATATTGACTGAGCTACCTGGATCAATCAACACTTTTTTTACGTTAGTGTCATGAATAAGTAAAGATATTACCAGAGCATCGTTGTGAGGAAGCATTTATCTGCCGATATCTGCATCATCGAAGGTTATATCGTCCTATTCCAGATTTTCACGAACCCGTTTTCCATGTGTAATTGTTAACTTTGTGGTCGTTTTGCAGACCACTCCGTTTACTTCTTCAGCTCCGTGTATCACGTTGACGGTTCGTTTTGGAGAAGGAGGCTTTGGGGGCTCCTGCCTGTTCTTCATATATGCCTGTTTACCTTTATCACTAAACAATTCTGTTAAATAGCCCTGTTTCAATAAATTTTCTACTTCACCTTGTAAAATTCTGCAATCTGCAGTCTTGTGCCCACGATCGTTATGGAATTCACACCAGTGATCTGGGTTCCTTCTATTTGGATTTGATCGCATCTCTTTGGGCCACTTAACCTTGTCTCCCATGTTCCTCAATATTGAGACAAGTTCAGTAGTACTTACATTAAAGGTATGATCCCCAATTCGGGTATTACCTCTAGGTCGTTCATCTTGATCTTTTCTGGATCTAGATGAGGATGAGACTACGTCTCTTCCTGGTGGTCTATAGTCTGACCTAGTGTTTTCGAACCTGGGACGAATATCACGTCCCGAGGGTCCTAAGTAAGGATCGTACCTGTTTTTACCTGATCTTCTGTCTGATTCAGGACGTCTGGATCTGGAATGATCTTCATCTCTTGAACGAGCAATGCTATCTTCTTCTATTCTGAGTTTAGTACTATACCTGTTATATACATCGTTCCATGTTGTATTAGGGAATTCTCTTAGACTTTTCTTAAGTCGTCTCGTGGCTTCTGAGCTCTTATCGTTTAGGTTGCTTGCAAATGCCATGGCTGCCCAATCATCAGGCACCCTGGGTAATTTCATTCTTTCTCGTTGAAACCTGTTTACAAACTCACGGAGTAGTTCCGTGTCTCCTTGTTTTATTTTGAATATGTCTTCCATTCTTTTCTCAACTTTTTGTGCACCAGAGTGTGCTTTTATAAATGAATCTGCAAGCTCAGCAAAAGAGTCAATAGAATTTTCAGGGAGAAAAGAATACCAGGTTAGGTCTCCTTTGATAAGTGTTTCCCCAAATTTTTTGACAAGGACTGATTCAATCTCTTGTTTTGTTAAGTCGTTGCTTTTTAATCCGGTAGTGAAAGTAGTCACGTGATCACGTGGGTCAGTTGTTCCATCATATTTGGGAACATCAGGCATTTTAAACTTCTTAGGTATAGGCAAGGGTGCCGCATTTGGCTTCCAAGGTTGTTGAGAATACCTATCAACATCAATGCCTTCGATAATAGGCGGTACTCCAGGAATTTGTTCGATGCGATCGTTCTGCTCCTTCATCCGTTTTTGCATGGTTAGTAGTAAATTTTGTAATTCTGAGTTATTAGATATACTTGGTCTCGCTTCGAAAGATTCATTAGGAGTATCTCCCCTTCCTGAGTTTGCCAACCCAGATTGAGGATTTTCCATGGTGATGGTATTATTGGGGGTGGTGTTGGTAGTGCAGGTAATGCTACCGGTAATCCCCTCGCAAATTCTTGCAAAGCTTGGCTCACATACTCTGCAATCATTTGTTTTACTCGATCTTGTTCCACCGTTTGATCATTATTATCATTGTTGTTATTGCATCTTTCTGGGGATTGTTCCCTTGAACCACGTGGGGTTCTTGAAGGTGATGGAACTGGGGTTCCATTCCTTTGCTGGTTATTGACGTTGGAGTTCGATATAGTTCAGAGGATATCGCTTAAAAAGCAAACAAATATTATCAGATTCCCGGTAACATAACCAATTTGTTTAACCAAAGAATTAGATCCTTTGACTAAAGTTATTTCTAGGATGAACACGAGTTACTGATAATCAAGAAAATAGAGAAAAACGAGTAATAGACAATATTGCAGAAATATAGAAAAGCAAAGTAGATTGTATTCGAGAATCAAATGCCTTTATAAGTTGTATTTCCATCCCTTATATAGGAGATTCCTTGATATAATGTACAACTCTTGCTATGATTGCTCATTAATGACTAAGTATGACATTAATGGGGCGTTACAAAGGATAACGGTAATTGGGGTACGATTACATACCGTACGAGTAATCAATTGTGGGTCCTTGAATCTGCCCGTAGCTTTGTCCAGATTCATTCTGACCGTGCCTCTTCGCTGTCTTGATCAGGTTGAGTTTCCCGTGACTGATGAGCTCTAGGATTTATTGAATCGTGACTCTTTGTTCCATACCTCCTCAAAGAATCACATCCAGTTGTCGCATTCTCCTGTGTCCATATAACTGGCCGAGTTGTCAAGAGTTGGCTTACGTGTGAAACTCTTTTTTTACCAATACACATGTGACAGTGAGTGCCATGGTAATTACACATTAAGTTGGAGTCCCTTTGGGCTGGATCCGACTGTAGAGGTCGAGGCCATTTGGTGTCTTTGATGCGTCAGATGGCAGATACGATGGCAGCATGATCGACGTTGAAGTTATACTCCAATAACCTTGGCGCTTCCTTGGGCTAGGCGGGCCTGTCAAAATCGTTTTTGCTCATGAGTCCCTGGTTATTTTGACCTTGATCACTCCTTCTTTTGTTTCTCACGGGGTTTCGCCCGGACCCATTACCTCTTCGGTCTCCATTGTATGGCCGATACCGATCCCTATTCAATCTTGGCTCACGATTGATGTCTCTCTTGGATCTATCGATAGCTCTGACGAGATAAGTGGACCCCGAAGGGCCCCAATCTGATCATCTTTGATCCTAATTTTTGATTGATACCGGTTATTTACGTCTGCCCAAGTTTCGGCCGAATATTCTATCAGATTTTGCTTCAACTATTATGAAACCAACGAGCTTCGAGTATTGAGTCCTTTGGTGAAGGACCAAACGTCCCGATCATCCACGATCAGAGGCAAGTTCATTCGTTCTATTTGAAATCAGGATACGAATTCCCTAAGCATCTCATTATCTGTTTCACTTTGAAAAGGTCTGACTTTCTGGTTTCGACCTTGATGGCCCCGATGTGTGCTTTCAAAAAGGAGTCTGCAAGCATATCAAACGAGTCAATAGAACTAGGGGTAAGTTGTTATACCATATCATAGCTCCCTTTGACAAAGTTTTCCCGAACTTTTTCAACAGGACATACTCGATCTCTTCATCCTCCAAGTCGTTCCCATTGATGGCGCATGTGTAGTAGGTCACATGCTCATTTGGGTCGGTTGTTCCGTTGTATTTAGGAATTTCGGGCATGCGGAATTTCTTTGGGATTGGCTTCGTAGCTGTGCTCGAAGGGAAAGGTTTCTGAACAAACTTCTTGGAATCCAGGCCCTTCAATATCGATGGCGCTCTTGGGATCTGGTCAACCCTAGAATTGTTAAGTTTCCACCTTTTTGTCATTAGCTTCAATTTTATTTTCTCCCGATGCTACCCATTTTTCAGTTCCTCGAGAATTTTTATGATTTCAGGGTTAGTCCCAGGTTCATCTTCACTCGGTTTCTTCGTCATTGGTTTGTTTCTGCAAGTGATATCCCGGGACAGTTCAGGCTCAATTCTGTTGGGGGTACGACTTTGGTTATGTAGCTGGGCTATCGCTGCTTGTTGAGCATGTAGCATTTCAAATATCACTCGCAAGTTGATCCCATCTCCTCCAATGTCGTGTGTATTTTGGGTTGTCGATCATACTCCACCGCTAATGTTGTTCTCAAGATCGGTAGGTAGATTCACATTGATGGCCACATGTGAGTTAGCGTCAATTGGGTGTGTGACCGAAATTCCGATGGGATCAACAGGTGACACCTCGCCACTGGGTACCATATTGTTGTTCTCTTTGTGGTGATGGGACTCAGCGTGCACATTAGAGATGCAAACTGGGAGTTCAACATTTTGAACATTTACCTGAAATTAAAGACACTTCACAAAACAAGTGTAAAATAGGGCGGCGTTATAGAAATTTATATCAAATTACCACTACTATCCTTAGCCCACGGTGGGCGCAAAATTGTTTTCCCTCAAAATTGGATAACAATTAATTTGTAAGTGGTTTTAAGAATATGCAGATTAATTTGATACAAAACGATAAATTGAGTTAGATTGAACAAATAAAGATAGAGTAAATTCAAACCAAGTGAGGAGGATGCTTCCAGCTTTAGTGAAATATTTGTCCTCGATCCGGGCCCACAATGGCCAATACTGATGAACAAGAAAAGAACTACGAAAAATAGTGTATTGCTTTAGGATGCGTGTTACAATGTCTCTAATGAATAGTCAGATCCCCCTTTATATAGTAGGGGAATCCAACTCTAGGTACAATTCTATAAAAGGTAAAATATCTTCTGTTTAACTGATTGCCGGTTCTCCATCAATACGTGCCGAGATCCATGCCGTGATATCCAGCCGGTCGCGGATATTATGGCCTTCTGTTGCTCATGATTGGTTGTCTGACAATGCCCTCCGAAGTCTTTTGGGATGTAGACCGATCCCAGATTACGACCCGATATTCTCGAGGGCAGACGTCATGCCCGACTCTAACTCGGTGAGACCGTTGCCTCGATTCCGGTGCACTGTCATCATGTCTCGAGACTTGTTAACCCTAGCAGAAGCTTGAGTGCGCCATAAGTTCGGTTTTACCTGTATACGAACATCTCATAATAAACGAAAGCTACATTTTTAGTGAATATTAACTATTTTTAATACTAAATAGTTTGAGGATTCTCTTATTTCGACTGACAGATCCAACTAAACAACACAAAATGTCGAGAAAATAATCAATATTCTGTGCCATCGAAAGGCCCTTTGGTCGCTAGAAGATAGGCCTTTAACGTCCACTCAAGCCCATGAATGCTGTGATAGGAAGTGTGGTGCTTTTTATTTTTCGCCTTGGTTACAAATACAATGGATACTGTTTGTATCCTTTGTATATACCCCTGTATTTCGTCTTGGTCATAGGTGATACATATTGTATTTGTTGCGTGAATGAATATAATTGCGCGAATGAATATAGTTGATACGGGTTCTATTCGTTGCTCGAGCGAATATAGTTGAGACAAACTGTATTCCTTGAGCATTTGAAGAGAAGTAATACAAGCGGGTTACAATTGAAGAGTAACTACGAATGATAATTAGATAAGTTATAATTACTAGACTCTAAATTATATTGGTTTATGAAAATTCCTCTAAAGAGTCACACCGTTACTCTAACACATTACATATGCCCTTTATTTTTGACGGTTTCAACTGCCATATTTTATAGGAATATATGCAAATCATTTTAAATTATTGCATTTGCATAAGTGAGACGTGTGAAAAGAAAAGGATATTGCAGAATTTTCCATGCGATTAGAACAGCATATATTGTTATACTAGTAATTACAAATTCAACGTGTCTGTCTTGTATTGCACTCTTCCTTGCTATTTTCAAAAGGCAGTCATACTTATTCTCCAAATGCACGAAATGTACGCTCTTTTTTCTTTTTTTCTATTTTTTGACAAAAAGGAATGATATTTTTGTTCTTATAATTTTAAATTTCTTATTTTATTCTATAATATTTTTTTTTATGTAAATATTAGGAAGTGCTTAAAGCCGTAAATCCTAAGAATAATATTTAATATGTGTTAAAAGTCCTTTTTTTAATTTATTTTAAGACCACGTGTTCAATCAAATACAATTATTATTAAACTGAATGGATGGTCATCTACCACCTCTCACCAACCTCTTGGACAACCGAAACCCCCTTCCACATGCTGTTACCTAATGTCACCATCATTGAATAGTATTCGGTCAATTTTGTTTTTGGCGTTCACTATTTATATTAAAATTCCACTAAATATGGATTTATGCCAAATGAAAATATTTCTTAAGTAAAATGATTTAATATCCAGAATTCAAATTTGAAATCATTCACTCAAAGATAAAATAAATAAGCACTTATTACTCTACCATCGGTCTTATTGGTGGTCAAAATTCTTTCGACTTTTCAGTCAAATTTCAACATTAGATTAATCGACTCGTACCACCACGTGTACATCTCTAATTGAAAAATAAAGGGCAATTCGATGAATGAAGCATCCCATATTTATGCAGGCTTGAGGGAGGACCGTATTCTAACGGTATAATGTAAGTAGCTCCTAATACAAATATTAATGGCTAATTCTATCGTTTCAGCCAAATATATATATATAAAAGAAAAGGAAAGTGTTATATTTTAAGCCACCTGTCATTCTCATCTCTTGTTTCTTTTTTTGTGCTCAAAATCTTTTCTTTATTCCTTGAACTTAGTAATCTATTAACATGTGGAGATGCACTGAGATTTCGAGACATAAAATTCTATATTTCTACTTGGTCTTGGGCGTAAATCGCGGGGTCTAAAAAGGTAGTCCATCTTCAAAACCTACTAACTTTATTCATATACCATTTAACAGTAAATCCCTTCTAAAACCCCTTCATTCATCATAAAAAAAATGAAAAAATTTCAACTACCAAGCAAAATCCCATCTTGCCATAGCATAAAAAACCTTATTTTAGTGTCCTCTTTTGTTTGTATAATCTATTTTCTATATCCTATAATTCTTGCTCCAAATTATACCAATTCTCTTCATACCTCAGTTTCATCAAAACAACATGATTTATCATCACCAACCACACTTCAACATGTTGTTTTTGGTATTGCCTCTAATGAGAAATCATGGTCTAAGAGAAAAGAACTTGTTAAACTATGGTACAAACCAAATGAAATGAAGGGTTGTGTGTTTCTTGAAAAAATGCCTAATAGTAGTACAAATGATTCACTTTTGCTCCCTCCAATTTGTATTTCTGAGGATATTTCAAGATTCCCATATACAAATAAAGGTGGGAATCCTTCAGCTATTAGAGTGGCACGTGTAGTTTCAGAGACAGTAGCACTTAACCATTCAAATGTTAGGTGGTTTGTTTTTGGAGATGATGATACAATTTTTTTTCCTGAAAATTTGGTGAAAACACTTTCTAAATATGACCATGGACTTTGGTATTATATTGGGTCAAATTCAGAAAGTTTTATACAGAATAAGTTTTTCTCCTTTGAAATGGCTTTTGGTGGTGCTGGTTTTGCTATAAGTTATCCACTGGCAAAAGTTTTGGCTAAAGTATTTGATTCATGTATAGAGAGATATCCACACCTTTATGGAAGTGATGGTAGAATTCATGCTTGTTTGACAGAGCTTGGTGTTACTTTAACACATGAGCCCGGTTTCCATCAGGTAAATCTTCTCCTTTTTTTTTGTGTTGCTATTGTAAATTTGAAAAAATAGATCAGTAGCCTTGGCATAACCGGTAAGGATGCTGTCTCGAGCCACGGAAACACATACAAATAGACACTTGTGGTCCCAGACTATCCTTCTTGTAAATTGGAAAATAGTCAAATTTACCGTTTTACTATATGAAATATCTTAATTTCCCTCGTTGCATAGTGGAACTATCCATGTCTTGCTGTTAGCTAATCGTGTCGTATTTGCCCGTGATTTTGTTGAAGCCACAATGCGGTATTCAATGAATTTTAGGCATCAAAATACTCTAAATTTATCACTCTACTTTTGGCTATGGTTTTAAAATTATCTCCTATTATATTTCGATTAGGAGCTTTCTGAGCCGATGGTCTATTGGAAACAACCTCTCTATCTGCATTAGGTAGGTGTAAGGTCTGCGTACAGACTACCCTCCCTAGACCCCAATTGTTGAAAACGTACTGGATTTGTTGTTATTGTATATTACGATTAGGAGCTTAGTTAAGGTAAAGGGCCAATACGAGACAATTTGCTAACAACAAGAATATGAATGACTACAATAGAGGTAAAATTAAGATGCTTGATATAGTGGAGAGTATTTTTGACTTTACTACATTGTAAATTTAGAATTTTGGTAGATGGAAGGTGAAGTTGACACCAATTTTCTTGTTCTGTTTGTGTGAAATTGAATGACTAGATGGATTTTCATGGAGATGTGTTTGGATTATTGGCTGCACATTCCATTAGACCATTGGTATCTCTGCATCATATGGAGATAATTGATCCCATATTCCCTAATATGATAAGAATGAAGGCACTGGAGCATTTGTACCAGGCTGCAAGTTTCGATCCTCAACGAATTTTGCAGCAAACAGTATGCTATGATCGTCGATTTTCTTGGACAGTGTCAGTGTCTTGGGGATATGCTGTTCAAGTTTTTGCACATAATGTGTTTCTGACAGACGCTCAGCGCGTACAAGAGAGTTACTTGCCCTGGAAAAAGAATGCTTATGGTACACTTTATGAATATAATACAAGGAAATTTGAGTCTGATCAATGTAAAAAGCAGATTATGTTTTTCTTGGACAAAGTTTCTTCTGGCAGGGATGAAATCAAGACCATTTACAAGAAGAAAACATCTGATAATTGCACATTCAGCAAGAATTCACCTAGAAAAATAGAAGAAATCAGAGTGTTTTCGCGCAAGTTGGACCTTGACACAAATCAGGTATGTTTTTTCTCTAGCTTTTGAATTCAATTCAGGCCGATATATTCTTAGCGTATAATGTGAATTAAAAAAATACAAGAATACTTCACTTGTAATTCAAATTTGCAATCTAGAGCAATTCTTGAGCCTGCTTTATCACAAACTAGAAGCTTCCTTTACGTCAAGTGGATTCAACAATTCATCTATATATATATATACACACACACTCGTAAATCTTTTTGCTTTTAACTTATTTGAGTATAATAATTTTATGACAAAGTGGATTCCCCTTCGTACCATGTAGCTCCGCCCTTGCCTATAGTTAGAACGCTTATATGATTAAATTATTTTTGAAACAATTTGTTTAATGCCATATGCAGTTGCTAGCACCAAGAAGGCATTGCTGTGAAATATTGCCTTCTACATCTGGTAAAGTGATGGAAATAGGAATAAGAGAATGCAAAGAAGATGAACTTATTTATATGCATCAGTAGTTGTGGTTTTTTTCAATGGCAAATCGGTGAGTGAAAGAAAGTTTGGAGCACAGGAAAGTTTTATACCGATCGAGCAACATGCTTCTGTATTTTTTGACGGCTAGCTAGTTTGCTTTTTGAGCGGAGAAAGTTCAATTTCATTGCTTGTAACTATATTTAGCTGCACAAGATATAGAGGGAGTTCAGAGTTAGTTCAATAGGGAAGTCTTCTGTTTGCCCTAAATTCGGATAACAATTTAATTTATACGCGGTTTTAAGGATACGTGATATAACTTTGTACAAGTTATTAATATTTAAATTGACGATAAAAGAATAAATACAAACCACACGAATCGAATAGCCTTGGACTTCGAGTTCGATCACTCTTGAACCAAGAGATATTTCAACTGATGTATGAACAGAGTAACACGATAGTATAAGCTAGAAAATGACAGTATATTGCTTTATGTTGCGTAAATGTGATGTGTTTTACAAATGATCAGACTCCCTTTATATAGTCGGGGTGACCTACTCTTGATACAGCTCTATATGAGGTAAGAAATCTCATGATTAGCTAATTAATTGGCCTATCCTTGGACGTGCCGAGATCTTCGTCCGATCACGGATATTTCGTCCTTCTGTTATTAGGTTTGGCAAATGTCCCTCGATCTCGCCTGATCTCGATTTTGTTCGATCCCTGTGTCTCAAGCTTGACAATATAACCTAACTTGACGATATAACCTCGCACCTCGGTTTGATAGGATTCGAGGTCGAACCTTAACCTATTACATTCCGGTCTCGATTAGTTATTACAAGGGGCGAGCCCGGTTTTACCCGTATACAAAATCTGCAATCTGGATTTGTGCAATGTGTTAAACGTAATAAGAATTTCGAATAGCTTTTACAGTATCAGAAACTTTTTGCTTTACTTCAAGACCGGTTGAGAGAGCAGGGTTGGTTTTATCATCCAGTAATTGATAGTGAAAGATCAGATCCGCAACACCCCCGCAAAAAAAATAAAAAATTGTGTAACACTATTCAATTTCGGTTCGAATATGTGCTAAGCTTATCGTTTTGTCCTAGGGGAGGAGGGAAATCCAGAAATAAGGGTAGAAACATATTCAAGAAACGTAAAGCTAACTCTAAAAATTGAATATCACTTCAGCTAAAAAATTATTTATTAAGAAGTAAAATACTACAGTAGGATTTTTGGGTGATTGAGTTTTTAGAGTACCTTTTATTCATTGCCTGGAAAAGAAATCAGCTAAATTGAGGATATCTTAGGCTGAAAATAAAGCTGATAGATGTTTAGCATTTGAAGGTTTTCATGGACTTAAAGGGTGAAATTAAACAATAGCCAGATTTACAAGTGGTAATTGAAAAATAGTCACAATTTCAAAAGTAATCGAAATTTAGCCACTTTTCAAAATTTAGAATATATTTCAGCATAATATATTGTATTTCCAGCATAATATACTGGAATTCTAGCATAATATATTGATGCAGCATATAGTATATTATGTTGGAACTTTTCGTGTGTTGGAGTTTCAACATAATATGGTGGAAGTTCATACACATGTGCATCAATCTCCAGTATATTATGCTGAAACTTTTCGTGTTGCAGTAAAATAATGGTTATTTTTTAATGACTTTGCAAACGTTGGTTATTTTTCAACTATCAGTCCGAAAACTGGCTAGACCGTGCTATTTTCACTGCACTTAATGATCTCAAAATGGTTTTGCAAATTATGTGGGCCTATTGGGTCGAGAAAACGAACTGATCTTCTTAGCATGGGCTACTCGTTTCTACTCACAATGGACATAATTGGGCTTGGACCGTGCTCGTCGCACTTATCAACTTCGTTACTTACATGTAAAAATTGCGCGGACACCCTATTTGGTCGCCCTCATTTAACATATACCCGTTTTTTTAAAAACTTTGAACTTATACCCACTTTTTAAATAACTTCAGCTCCTCTTTCCCTCGCTGAGCTGAAGTTCACCAGTTAAGCTGAAGTTCGCCAGTTATAAAGACAAAACTTCAGCATACAGGGCTGAAGTTCCCAGTTACAAAGACAAAACTTCAGCTCTAGAGCTGAAGTTTCCCAGTTACAAACTTTAGCTCTAGAGCTGAAGTTCCCAAGTTATAAAGACAACAACTTCAGCATACGGGGCTGAAGTTCCCCGGTAGAGCTGAAGTTTTATCTTTGTAACTGGGGAACTTCAACCCCGTATGCTGAAGTTGTTGTCTTTATAACTTGGGAACTTCAGTCCGTATGTTGAAGTTCTCCGTTTACAAAAGACAAAACTTCAGCTCTAGAGTTGAAGTTCGCAAGCTACTTCAGGCTCGTCTACTAGAATGCTGAAGTTTTGCGTGTTTGTCTTTGCTACTTCAGCCCCGCATGCTAAAGTTATGCGCAAAAGCGGGTACGTATGCAATTTCTTTTATAAAACAGGTATAAATTAAAACGTGGCACAAAAAATGAGTACGGATGCAAAAGCCCCTACTTACATGTACTCATGGCAGCCCTTTCAGAGATTCCTTAGGGACCGATCACTGTGTAGATTGTGTGAATTATTATATACTCAAATAAAAAAAAAGGATTTGGATTTAATTTGATTGATCGAATAGAAAGTGCTCCTTATTAGTTTGTTTGGTTTTAAGAAAAAAAAAATTCTAAAGAAACAAGTCATTTTCTGACGACCAAATATCAATTTCTTTTTTTTTTTTTTGGTCTTATTAAAAAGTGGAAGGATGACTTATTTCGCTTATGTTTTTTTTCCATTAGTCCATTGGAAATAGTTTCTAAAGTTTAAAGAGTATCGGATAGTGGAACAATGTTTCTTCTAGAACATGTTTTCCGAACAAGATAATTTTTCATACCAAACACACCTATAAGCACACAATTACAATAAATGATTATTAACATACGATATATATAATTAATTAACAATGTGGACCATATCAAGTGTCAAACCTTTTGAGTCATTTAGTATTTTCGCACTTTATTTTTTTTTTATGGAGTATTAGTTAAACAACTTATTTGAAAACTTTCTTGAAAGAGTCTTTTCGTGCACTAAAAATTAATTTCGGCCAAGTGTAATTCATGCCTTCTGTTTCCGTGTAAAACATATTATAGTTTACTTAGAAGCCGCCTATAAAAAGATGATGAAGGACAACTTCAAAATAGGATAAAGAGAATATTAGACAGGGGCGGAGCTAGAGTTTCGAACGTGAATTCGGCCGAATCCAGTAGCTTTGTCCGAACTCTATATTTCTTTAATAATTCATTGAATATGTAATAAGTTATTAAGTTAGAACACATTCACTTAAAAAAATAGAATTTTGAATTCATTAACTTCAAATACTAACCCCGTCTCTGATATTAGATCAATAAGCACCGAAACTATTCCAGAAGCCATCAGTGTCAAAGTTGACCATTTTGTAACACATACCATTATTATATTCAACGTTTTACGCTCACAGAAATTCAAACTCCATCCACTGAGTCTTAGCGCACACTTATTTGTCATCCCATCCCTTAAATATTAAAGGCAGATGATTGGTTTCTGTCTCCTTTTCTTTTTTCGGTCGTAATCGATGGTCAATCGGAAACAATTTTTTTGTCCTTTGAAGGATAGGGTTAAAATTGCGTAAATTACTGAGTTTGTTGTTGTTATTGTTGTATGATCGATTTCCGTCTCTCTCTCCTTCGGATCGCCTTAGGTTATTTAATCTGATCTGGTTAATGTGACCTTAGGTAATTCTTAACCATATATAACTTATGATGCAATCAAAATGGGAGTTACTTTATGAATAATTAACTATATTGTGAAAGAGCACTTGGGGGAATATTTAGAAATATATATAATTAAATTTAAGTCTGTGAGTGCAAAGTACTATCATGCGCACTATTTCTCCGTGATAATGAATGTAAACTCAATATAAATGTATATCTTTCTAAAAAAATTTTAATTATAGTGTATAAGTGTGTATATCGTTCGAGTTAAAACCAACCGATGTGTTGTGTTGTTTTGATTTTTTTCTCCATAAATGGTTATCCTACTCAGCGGCGGATTTACGTTTTGAGGTATGAGTGCCGAGCACCCATTGGCTTTGGCCACATACATAGATAATAATTCAAAAAATTTAAATAATTGACTTTGAGCACCCATTATGATCATGTTTGACCACCGTAATTTACACTAAAATCAGCGAAACACCCACGACATATAAATCCTTGATCTGTCATTGATCCTTATTTCTTGAAGGAGGGGCAATATATATACTATAATTAATTTTTTTTGTTTATGAAAAGGAAAATATAATTCTTCCTTGTTTGACTAGTCCTTTTTTCTTGAAGGAAAAATATTTAGACTTTTATAAATTGAGAATTCTCCTTCTCATTCAACAACATTCACAATGTGGTCATATTTGAGAGTCTTGTTTTGGGGGAGAATTTCGGGACAAGTGTTAGCTTACCACTTGTGTTTGCCTCTTAGTGAGGTTGTTCTCTCGATATTTTGTACTCTCTTTTATATAATAGATTGCTAATCTCCGTCTGTAGACGTAGGTCAATTGACTGAACCACATTAAATGTATCTGTCTCTTTTAGTATGTTTATCTTTTGTTATTTGATTTATCGTCGTTCATAATTTGCTTTGTTAGCTTTCGCATGATACATGACTATTTCGATCCTATCCGTCTTTGAGAATAAATAGTCATGCTCATTTTACGATTAATGATTTTTCCAACTGCATACTGTTCAAAACTCCGATCAGAAGAAAAGCAGGTCAAAGAGGAAATATTCAACTTCCCACCCAAAACTTACATAAAATAAAACAGATGCAAAAAGCAAAAAGCAAAAAGAAAGAAAGAGTCAACCGTTAATTGACAATTAATGTTCCATATTCCTAGTTGCAAATTGCAAGCTAGCTAGCTAGTTTTATCCTCTTCTTGGAGTACTATATAAATTGGTGCACCATATGAGGTTTATACCATCTCATTTTCCCTAAAAAAAATGACTTCCTCAAAAATAATCTCTTGTCTATTTTTCCTTTTATATATTGCAATTCTTGTTCAAACAGTCATTTCCACAGATCCACTCTTCCATTTTTGTTCAAAATCTGGAAACTTCACAGCCAATAGTTACTATGCAAAAAACTTGAAAAATCTTTTAGGTGATCTTTAC
>ML325830.1:0-80045 GCA_005239505.1 Nicotiana paniculata | reverse complement strand
AACTGATAATCCTTTGCTTCTTCAATGATCTTGTGTGTATATTTTCTCCAAAAATGGCATCCTCCTTTTAAGTTGTGTTATTGGGTCTATTTATACGTTTGGGATAAATCTTAAACGTGTAGGAGACTTCTATTCCAACCGGGAAACACTTAAAAACCTTTAAAACTCGGAGTTGACTGGACCAGGCACCCAGGCGTTAAGCCCCAAACGCCCCCTTAACGCCTGGGCAGGCCTGGCGTTAGGGTTCTAACGCCAGGGTCACCCTGGCCTTAAGGGCCAAACGCCCCCTTAACGCCTGGTCATGTCTGGCTTTAGGGACTAAACGCCCGGGTATTGCCCGGGTCACTCCTTTTCGACTCTTGAGCGTATTTTCGATGTTTATGCACCCATTTAGCTCAGTTTCCATCTCCAATTCACCTACACATGAAATAGACTCCATTATGCACATATAACGTGTGTTTTTATCACATAAGCACATAAAATGTAAGGTATTTAATGCTTAAAACTATGAATTCTAGCCACGCATCAGTTTCCAAAACCTCTCTACTCCATATCCTAACATCATTTTTAAAGGAGCTAGTGGCTGTTAGGAGGTCATTACTATCCCAATTTCTTTTTACTATATTGATGAAATTAGGGTGCGTACCCCATATTGATTCTAGCCGGAAAGGTTTATCAAAGTGAGTTGGTTTTTTTGTTATTTAGAGAGATCAATATAGGGTTATGGTCAGAATGTGTCTTGGGAAGGTGTCCTATTGAGGCTTCAGGGTATTGGTCTAGCCATTCAATATTGGCATAAATTCTGTCAAGTCTTTTATAATCAAACCTTCACCTTTTCTTCTATGGTTTGACCATGTGAATTTGCAACCTTTGTAATCTAGGTCTAGGAGTTTACAATAATTTAGGCTAGCTAAAATTTTTTTTGCTTTATTTTGGTTCACTGCCTTCCTCCAATTTTTTCTTGTGCCATAGTAACGTCGTTAAAATCCCCCCATTAGCCAGACACCTTTATATTTATTGATTAATTGTTCTATATTGTGCCAAAGAATATCTCTATTAGTCTTACCAGTACTAGCATATATCGAACTAAAAAGCCAGGTTTTATGGTTTGGTTTTACCTCTATCATGGCATGAATTTTCTGATTCATTCTTGTGAAGTTGTTCACTACAACTCTTACATGGTTCCACAGGATCACCATTCCTCCAAATTGTCCCTCCGCTAGCACTTCAATCATCTCTGTAAATTTTAATTCCTCCAAGATTGAGACATGGGTAGCCATCCTTATTTCAAGCAACATTACCATACTAGGCCTATGTGTGTCCATAATTTCCCTAAATTTTATTCTAAAATTAGCATTATTTTCACCTCGGACATTCCAAATAACAAATTTAACTGGTTGATTCATCATTAAGTGAGTGGGGTGGTTTTGATTGTTCTCCCTCATTGCTATGGCAGTGTTCCTCTTGTGGGATGGTACTAGGATGACTACATTCTTTCCTACTATTGGATCGTGTGGAGGCCTTATGTATATCGAGCACTTGAATAGTGTTAGTGGACAACTGATAATGCACTTTTTGTCCAGCCATTCCTTAAAGATTTGTATTTTTACCTCGCTTAGGTTTGAGAATGCCACCCTGGGTTCTCCCTGTTATGGGATGTGTTCTGCCTCCTCCTCTTGATTTTGCTATTGGTTTTGCTTGTCCATCTGTTGTTGTGCATGGGGAGTGTTGTTGAGGAATTTGTAGTGTTGGTGTTTGTTGCACATCCCAGCGAGTGAATACGGGGTTCAAACACAAAAATTATTTTATTATGCTCTAGTTATCACAATATTCACTTTGACTAGATTTTATAAACTTTTACCTGAAAGTTTATTATGCCCTTGACATTATAAATCCTCACATTTATGTAATACCTTTTATATTATATACTTTTGCCAAGGTTTTTTTTTACTTATAATTAATATAATTTAATATTATTTTATTTATTATTACTACAATATGTTCATACATTCAATTTTCCCTTAGCGTTAATTTTCAAGACATATAAGTAGAATTATTAAATTTGTCAATAATATTACTGTGAACAAATCTCAAGTCAACATTCTTAACCATGCCCAATAAAATATTTTAATGATAATTATAAAATCAAAGTTCACAAATTTAACAGCCAAGCCATATTCGTTAATCCAATAAACAAAATACCCATATTTAATACAGTGACACATCAGATTAACACTTTCAAATAAGTAATATAAAAGATAAAATATAAAAAAAAATTGGTTTTTTCTTGGTCAACAAGATATTATATTAAAAACTAGTTAAGGTTGGTTACAGTAAACTGCAGTGTGACGATGTCATCGCCAAAAGTAAAGGAGTAGCCTATTGCTACATTGGTACTATTACATTCCTTTGTTAAAAAACCTTAATATTAAACATAAATATCTTTGAATTTTTGTTTTAAAATTTTTACTAACTATAAAATATTATCATTTTGTTAAACAAATTTATTTTTATTATTTGAAATAAATATTAAAAAATAAATATTTTTGTATTTTAAAATATATTCATGTTTGAATATGATTAAATAAATTGAGTGCCATGATAAAATTAAATGTCTGAGTATATTATAAAAAATTTAAAATGATATAAAGTTATTTTTAATATAAGTAAAATACCTAGATAAAAATTAATATTGGGAATAATGCTTTATTTAAAGTCTAAGAAATCCCCGTATTTTATTTTACACCGAAAAAAATATTAAACCATCAGTTCTTTTTTATTTCCATCACTCTAAGTGTTTGTTTACATTAATATTCTAACCTACCAATTCAATTTATGCATGACCTTAACACAAATATAAAAGAACGTATATGATTAACATTCATTGTTTTTTTTTTTTTTTTGGTTGAACAAACATTGTCAAATACTTTCAATTGAAGATTAAGTCATTGTATATAAGGTTTTTTTTTTCTGCTAGGAGTAAACGTTTGAAAATTCAAATGGTTAAGCATAAAGGGGGGAAAACCTTTGAATAAGGGTTAAAAGAAAGATGTAGAGTTAAAATAGGAGTGCTTATAAAAACACTTTGTTAATTATATTAAGAAATAACGTACACAGTCAATTAAATCTAACATACTTAACCATTTAAAACATCTATATATATCTCTATCTCTATCTCTCTATATATATTAAAGCAAGAAAGTTTGCATTGTGGTTTAGCCAAGTGGCAGACTAATATAAATCCACTTGGCAATTTAGGACAATATTTGTTATAGTATTTAATTTAAATTGAAAGATAGAATATTTTTTTAATTTAAATAAAAAGATAGTAAATAAGATTCTTTTGAATCTAAATAGAAGAAAGTTAAATTTGAATTGATTGATTAATTAATTAGGAAAACTAATCAACACATAAATGTTTCAATTCAAACGAGAGGCTCAATGAG
Source organism: Nicotiana paniculata (assembly GCA_005239505.1). NCBI lineage: Eukaryota > Viridiplantae > Streptophyta > Magnoliopsida > Solanales > Solanaceae > Nicotiana > Nicotiana paniculata. The sequence goes on along the minus strand of ML325830.1, from coordinate 76,599 downwards.
TGAGGTGAATTGTTCTAAATAATGAGAAATAGTTTTTTGAAATTTGAGTTCACAAAAAAAAAAAAAAAAAAAAAAAAAAAAAAAACGTGTTTGTTACTTAAAAAAATAAGAATAAAAGATCTAGGTTCGAACCCATAACCGTAACTATCGAGTTGTTGGATAAAAAATTTAACTTTCGTAATACCTTAGATGATTAATAGTGTTCACTTTTTCGTGTGCCCTAAGACGTTAATCCAATAGATTTAAGTATAACAAATATGAAATTTATATTTATATTATATTAGTAGCGATAACAGAAGAGAGAAAATGAAGCATCAACTTGTATGGTGATTAATAAAGGAAAATTTGCTTGGTGATAGAGCATTTTCTTCACCAATCAGTAAACTTAATGTTCAAATCAATCTATATCTATATTTTTATATATATTATACATATTAAAGGAATAATTTGCATTGTGGCTAAGCTAAGTGGGCAGCGACTTGCTAATATAAAATTATTTGAAAATTTAGGATAATATTTATAATAATATTTAATTTAATTTAAAACTAAAATATAATATTTTTAATTTAAATGGAAAGATAGTAAATAAGATAATAAGTAAATGACACACAATAATATTATTGATAAATTTAAATATTAATTTGAGAAGTAGAATAAAAAATAGTGAATATATTTTTTATAATAAGAAAAAAATTAAATTCATCTATTGATAGGGGTTGTGGACAATAATATGAATAACTCTAAGTTATGGGTAATGCAATAAATATGTAATTAAATAATTTCAGTAGTAGATATATACATAATGATAAGACTTATTTGATCTTTAAGAAGAGAAAGTTTTTAAAATAGTAATGAGCTAAGTCATACTATATAAATAAGATACACGTATTTAAAACTGTTATAATAGGTAAAACTAAAACAAAATAAACAATTGACATAATTCCGAGAAATACACTAAAAAGTTTTAAATATAATTTAAATTTTTATATAGTTAATTTAAATGAAAACTTAAAGTCAAACTTCCANGGGGGGGGGGGGGGGGAGGGTATAAAGATAATGTGGGTAAATTGATTCTTTTAATTAATTTAAAAATAAATCTATATCTCTTGCTCAATTAGAATTTCAGTCTTGAGAATCAAGATGTGTGATGGTTAAGTCCCGAATTAAAAAGGCTCACTGCCTTCGGTGGCCTCGCACCTGCGAGCCATTGGTCGCACCTACGGATTTTTGGCAAGGAGCCTGGGGATCGCACCTGCGCTAGGAATTCCGCACCAGCGGACCCGTTCCTGCGGAGAAAGGTCCGCACTTGCGAAGGTAGGACTTTCCTCCTAGGAGTCGCACCTACGAGGCCTCGACTGCAGGAGCGGTCTCGCACCTACGATCTGGGCAACCGCACCTGCGGTCACACCAGACCTAGTTCACCAGCAGCTGAAACTGCTGGTTTTTGGCCCCGTTTTGTGTCCGGGAGGCACCTGGGCCCACCCAAACCCCCGTGAAATTATACCAACAAGTCCTAAATCATATTACGGGCTTGCTCGAGCCTTCGGAACACCCAAAACAACACTAAAACTCGATATCACTCCTCAAAACCCCCTAGAATCAAACTTTAGAATTTTCAAGTTCTTGAATTCGGTTTCAATGCGCCGAACCGACCTATACTACTCAGAATGACACCAAACTTTTCAAGCAAGTCATAAATGACATAACAGAACTATTCCCGATCTCGAAATTCCGTTCGGACCTCGATAACTCAAAAACACGTTCCAAACCAAATTATGAACTTAAGGAACTCTATTTTCGCTATTTGGCGTCGAAAACGCTCCTGGGTCATCCAAAACCCATTCCAGACATATGCACAAGTCTGAAATCATCATACAAAGCTACTGGAACCGGCGAAACTCGATTCGGAGGTCGTTTACTCAGGATGTTGACCGAAGTCAAACTTGACCTTAAAAGTCAAATCTTAAGGAACCAAGTGTTCCTATATTACTCTATACACTTCCGAATCCCGAACCACCTGTCCCCGCAAGTCATGAATCACTGAAAGCCTATACGGGAAGTCTTATTTAGGGGAATGGGGTTCGAATACACAAAATGATTTGTCGGGTCATTACAGACGTGAAAATGCATCTCTATGCAGGTATGTCATGTATGCATGCCAATGCCATGTATCCCAGAGATGAATCATGTACCCATACTCTCAGAGTACTCAATCTCACTATCTCACTCTTTTCGCTCATCAATGATCAACCACTCGATACTGTATATGGCCCATACGGCCCAGGGAAATCCATCCCGCAACATAAACAACATTGACTATAAGTCATCCAGTATCGAGGAAAAAGGGCAATCCAGCCTTGTGGAGAAATCCATCTCCAGATATCAAGTGCTTCGGACAAATCCATGTCTAGGGAGATCCATCCCTCTATAACATCATCCGCGCTTACTAGGGGTGTGTAAAGACTCCGGAGGGGATCCTACAGCCCAAGCGCTATCATAAACCAACCTAGGCATATATCAATATAACATGCTGCGGCGTGTAGCCCGATCCCATGACTACCACTCATAATCAGGCTCTCAGCCTCACTCAGCCATCAATCTATCCAGTCTCACTCACAGGACCACAATGTCATGAAATTAGCCCGAAAATGATGACGTGATATATCAATGAATAACAACAGAGATGGAGATTTGATATGTATAAGAGTGCGTATGAATGAGTATATATAAAATAATGAAAGCATATAACTCCACAGCAGAAATGACCTCAGTGGGTCCAAACAGTATCGGCATGAGTCTAAACATGATATCTAATATGGATGATAGCTTAATTACTATATCACATGGTGGAGATATAGATAACAACAAGATAGGGCCACTGTATAGTGCCATGGGAACCTCAGATTCCCAATTCACAGGGTGCACGCCCGCACGCCCGTCACCTAGCATGTGCCTCACCTCAATACCAATCACATAGAATGTATTACGAGGATTTATACCCTCATCACTAAGTTTAGAAGAGTTACTTACCTCGAACGAGCCAATACCAATGTCGAGCAGGCCAAACGATGCTCCAAAGATGCCATCCCCGCGTTCTGACCTTCGAACGACTCGAAACTGACCAACAACAATTCAAATACATCAAATAATGCCAAAGGAACCAATCCTAATCATAAAAGATCAAATCTTGAATCAAAGCCAAAAACCGGCCCAAAAGCCCAACTTGGGCCCGCACCTCGAAACCCGAAAAAACTCACAAAATCCAACAACCGTTCAATTACGAGTCCAACCATACTAGTTTCACTCAAATCCGACTTCGAATCGGCTTCCTAATCCCAAAAGTTCATTTTATGAAACTCCACCAATTTTCCCCAATCATTCCCAAATCACTAATTGAATGATGATTTCAATGATATATTCATGATTATTAGCCAAAATCGAGTTAAAATTACTTACCCAGATGATTTTCTTGAAAAACTCTCGAGAATTCGCCTCAACCCGAGCTCCCAAAGTCCAAAATGTGAAATAAAACCCTAAACCTCTCTTATATAGTGCTCTCTGAACCTCCAATGTGCGGTCCGCAAAATTCTGCCGCGGACGCGGCACCTGAGCCACTTCCTTCCGCGGTCTGTATAAAACTCACTGCGGCCGCACACTCCTCACCGCGGTCCGTGAAATTTTTTCGCGGCTGCATAACACTTCTCCGGTCCGCACCAATTTTGTGCAGTCCGCACTTCCAAGACCAGATTCAGCTGACACTAGAAATCTGCCAACTTTTAACGCCAAGATTTGATCCATTAACCACCCGAAACTCACCCGAGGCCCTCGGGAACTCAACCAAACATACCAACACATCTCATAACCTCATTGAGACTTAGTTGAACCTTCGAATCCCTCAAAACATCATCAAGACACCAAATTCCCCTAGGATTTAGGCCTAAGAACTTCTAAACTTCCAAATTCCGCAAACGACACTAAAACCAATCAAATCATGCCCGAATGACCCCAAATTTTGCACACAAGTCAAATGTGACTACCCGAATCTATTCCAACTTCCAGAATTCCATTTCGACCACGATATCAAAATTCTCCACTGCCGACCGAAATTGCCAAATTTCCAACTTTCGCTGATTCAAGCCTGAATCCACCCCGGGCTTCCAAAACACATTCCGGGCGCGCTCCTAACTACAAAATAACATAACCGAGCTAACGGAACCATCAAAATTCACATCTGAGATCAGATATTAAAAAGTTGAAACTTGGTCAAACCTTTCAAATTTAAAGCTTCTAGTTGAGACCATTCTCCCAAATCAAATTCCGGATAACCTGAAAACCAAAACCGACGATTCAGATATGTCATAATACATCATACGGAGATACTCATGCCCTCAACAACCGAGCGAAGTGCAATTTCTCAAAACGACCGGTCGGGTCCTTACATCCTCCCCCACTTAAACATACGTTCGCCCTCGAATGTGCCTAGAGTTGTTCCATAAGCCATCAAATCACTGTATAATCTCACTATGCACATACCCGAGGGTGATCCCACATCACCCTATCCCATATAGGTCTGATAACACAACATGACTGAAATTTCTTAATCCAACCTAGCCCATAAGCCCTAGAATCCCATTTCCACATCCGAAATTTTCTATAAGATTAGAATCTCGCATCCACACACTTTATAAGTCTGAACCAGCTGTATTCAGTCATATCCATGACCCAAGATGAAATCACATGATATACCAAATAACTCAAACATTCACATCGAGTATTTCCAATCACAGCAGCTTCCTACACAACCAAACCCTGGTAATAACCTCTCATCAACCAGAGCCTTGTTCTAACACTTTCATATACTGCCAACGATGAAAGAAACACGCGAAAACTCATAACCATTCATCAGATCAACCAGCTGTGGAACTCCCTCACCTTCGACGAGAAGTAGCAAATTTCTGACGATCAACAACATTACCCATTTAAAATATATCGCAATCCAATTCAATAGCATCCATTCTAGCTCCGACGACCTCATCTTACGAAATACAAGTTACTCTACAGACATGCCACACCCATACTACCTAGAGCCACAAACCTATGCAATTCATGCACCTAGTAGAAACATCCCAAATATACTCAAATCATAGAAAATGATTCAAACGAGAGGATTGTCCCGCCAACTTAACAAGTACCATCACAACACCATGCTAAGAGCCTAGCACACATCTTAGAATCAAAACACACGAATCCAACACCAAGGACCATACCTCTACATAACTCTGCTACAACGCGTGACCCCATCCAAACGCTGGTCTGCATTATATACCTCGAGCCACCCTGCTCAAAATCCATAACCATTCAAAATTCGACAGCAAGAAACCAAAGTACATTACCATACCCACGGAGAAGCAAGTGATATAACACCACACAAAACCCGAGCGGGCATAGCCAATACGCCATCCACCAGGCAATACCCAATACTCTTCCCGCTCAAATTCCTCTACAAGACCCCCATAGAACAACACCATATGTGCATATAACCAACAAATCATAACTCCTCGTAACACAGAAGGGTAACTCATAGATCACTCTAGAACATGAATAAGCTCAATAACAATCGAATGGCACATCCCTCAACAATAGCAATTCGGAGTCAACAATTCTGACTCGGCGCAGAACACACATCCATATAGGCCTACCAATGAACCCTAAGTAAACTCTGGTCACCCATAATAGTTAAATACCCCCCGAAAGTCTACAATGACTAAATCACAACACATACTAACTGCTGGCTAACCTTGGCTACATTTTTACAGTCCACAACCAGGAAATAATCTACTCATGAGAACTCTCTGTCTCCAAATCCATAGAACATACGAATTACCATATCTGATCTCAACTCCACCACCTGAATGTCCACACTTCTCCAATTACACGGTCATCCCATGAGGAGTACCTATAGAATTCCTCTGTGCCACAACGCAAAATTTAAATACCAGTAGTCGATCAAAAAAGAAAGTGCCGCAATACCAATGAAGTATCTATGACTCGAACACATCACCCTTTCTGAAATGTATACTCTCACCAAGCCGTACCAGTTAGTAATATCATTTACCTAGTCATCTGAAATTGTCCATGTTGCGTAAGAATTTATGACCTTCCTCTCAGAAATGAACTGTGACCCTACACATACAAATCTCGATCCTACACAACATACCACATATACCATTCCATCCTATGATAAATGTGAGAACTTCATAACCACTCCGGGTCACAAGCAACTACATACTCATCTAGCCAAGAACTTTGCATTCGATACCATCTAGGAGAAAATCACTATACATCCCATGCTCCTCACGCTAGTAGAAAATACACATGTTTTAACCGTGGTAGAAGCCATCAAGAACTCTCCGTATCCCATTTGCACAAAACCAAACCGTCAGGTCTGAATCCTTCTAACTCAACCAAGATACGCAGGTCACCAAAAAACCCAAGAGCATTGCCACGAAACACTTGTAGAAACTCATTACCTCGTAAGCTCCCAATGAACTAATCATACCCATTACCATGCCGATCCAACCTACTACCAAACTGTCTTACCTATCCGAGTTCCTTCTGAAATTACCTTCAAATTGATACTTCTCCTTGCCATCAAACCAAAATCCTCAACCCCGATTCACTACATGAGACCCAAGCATAAAACCGCACCGCCCTAAGGCTCATAGGCCGCTGAATACTCTCTTAAATATCCCCAAAGTACCACATTCAAAATACTTACCCTGAAAAGACTTCCTGGGAATCTAAAGCCATTACCTTCACCTTCTTGATATTGATATGTATAATCCATACTGATATAGAAATGCCACAAGCCTTGACACCCTACGATGAAAACCTCAGTTTCTAGCCAAATACACATCCTGAAGATCCCTAATTTTTACATATAAATCTTGAATCCATTAGAACCATTCTCGGGAGTCATTTACTCTGCTCAAATCTCAATTTAGCTAAACAACAGACCGAACGACCTGTGCCTTATTATCATACCAACACCCAAGGGAGTAACCCACACTCCCACGCAACCGAGAAATCTCTTACTCCATACATACTACATCCTTCACAACTAACCACCCAATTATTCCACGATTCATATATACCCATAGAGTGAAATACAACCTGTATCCAGAAATTCCCTTACTCGAGTCATCCTCACTCTCAACACCTGCAATCATAACTGACTCACAATTATACCTCAGACTGAAACCACTACAACACATAATCGTGCAATCAACTCATCGGCAACAGACTATCCCACTTCGCTTAGAGCCATAGATCAAAACACAATAACTCACAATGGTCATACTCTATACTGCCACTATACTGTAGTGAGATTCAACTAAATCCTTCCTAAGCTCCTGTAACACAAATCATCTAGTACCACAAATCATCTGCAAATCTCGCATTCGCCATTGAAATGGTCAGGCCAACTTCCACAAGCGATCTAAACTCAAATTGCAACACATATCATTCACTGGTAAAAGAAAACTCGCTACAAAATAACATAAGGATCACACAACCTCAGGGCACCCCGCAAGATATAACCCCACTTGCTTAGCCTCGAACTGATATTTCTCTATACTCCTCTATAATCATAAATATCACGCAATCACTTTATCTCCCTGAGTCTGAACTCGTAACACAACATGAAGATCTACTTCACTCCACAACTAAACCACATGAGAGGTCCTTCAACACACCCATAACTCGAGGCCATACGCCTAATCCATACAGAAGTCAAACACCCAATAGTCCTTGCTACATCTCCAGCAAACTCTTCTTGTCACATTCGAACAATCTGAACCCATCTCGCAATCAAATCATACTCATCACATAGTCATCCAGTCATAAATCCCACCAATAATGACACCAACAGACATATAAGTTCCCGAAGCACGTGCTCACACAATCAAAATATTCGTACTCAAACCACAGACAAAACCCGGCCTCAAGTCCTCTAGAATGGCCCATCATCAACATGCCCAAAATCACATCTCGCACCTCAATCACCGAAATCACATGTCGTCTATGCACAGTTAATACTGAGCGCTCATGTGCACATACGAATGCGTGGGAGGAATTCAAGGAGTTACGCTTCAAGCTGAATCAGTGTTGCACGATAAGAAAAGAATGACAGGAAGTATATCCTAAATGTCCTGTAGCCTCTCAAAGATAGGTATGGAGGTCATCATACCGATCCACAAGACTCTACTAGACACTTGGTCATGACTTGTAGAACATATGAACCTAGAGCTCTGATACCAATCTGTCACGACCCAAAATCCGCCAGTCGTAATGGCACTTAACCCAACCCGCTAGGTAATCCAACTAATAGCTATCAAATTTTAATAATCTTAACGAGTCAATTAAATAGAATAAATTATCTGAATCTACTACATTCCCAAGGCCTCGTAGTACAAATCACGAGCTTCTAAGAATAGAGTTTACAAAGCGGGAATGAAAAAAATACATAGTCTGTTTGAAAAGTACATAAGCAATACAATCTAATCTAAGGCTACCCCGAACAATAGAGGCAACTACCATATGGACACGGATACATCTTCAAATCCAGCAGCCCTCGAACACATCAACAACTGCAGCCAACATCTACACGCAATGTGCAGAGTGTAGTATCGGTTCAACGATCATATGTACTGAGTAAGTAACAAACATAACCTTAGGTTGAAAATAGTGACGAGCTAACACCGGGTCGGGTCCAACACCAATATTTTCACAAGAGTTCATAACAACACAAATGCAAGTATAAATGAGTATCTTAGAAGTAGAAAATACTCAACTCGTTCACAGTTCCAGAAAATAGGTAGATTTTCAAGTATCTTAGTAAAAATTCAATTCTTTTGCCAAAAATGCCAAAACTACAGGTAAGTTTGAAAACTGTGATTTTTCTCACCGATAAGTGAGAAGTTTCATTATTTTTCCAAATAACGAGTATAAAATCCCTCTCTATGCCCACATATATGTGTATAAAAATCATGAATGACTTGATACCGTACAACATGAGGAAAAATGCGTCTCTATGCAGGTATGTCATGTATGCATGCCAATACCATGTATCCCAGAGATGAATCCTGTACTCACACTCTCAGAGTACTCAATCTCACTATCTCACTCTTTTCGCTCATCAATGCTCAACCACTCAATACTGTATATGGCCCATACGGCCTAGGGAAATTCATCCCGGAACATAAACAACATTGAGTATAAGTCATCCAGTACCGAGGAAAAAGGGCAATCCAACCCTGTGGAAAAATCCATCTCCAGATATCAAGTGCTTCGGACAAATCCATGTCCAGGGAAATCCATCCCTCTATAATATCATCCGCGCTCACTAGGGGTGTGTACACACTCCGGAGGGGCTCCTACAGTCCAAGCGCTATTATAAGCCAATCCAAGCATAAATCAATATAACATGCTGCGGCATGTAGCCCGATCCCATAACTTCCACTCATAATCAGGCTCTCAGCCTCACTCAGCCATCAATCTCTTCAGTCTCACTCACAAGCCCACAATGTCATGAAATTAGCCCGAAAATGATGATGTGATGTATCAATGAATAACAACAGAACTTAGATTTGATATGCATATGAGTGCGTATGAATGAGTATATATAAAACAATGAAAGCATATAACTCCACAACAGAAATGTCACGACCCAAATTCCCAACCCTCGGGATCGTGATGGCGCCTAACACCATACTTGCTAGGTAAGCCAATGTTAGAACTTAACAAACCTTTTCTTTAAAAAGTTTAATTAAACACAATAGAACAATTTAAAATAAAAAAGAAATCTAATACTTCCCAATAAATTCAATCAGGAATAATATTCGATAACATGAAACGAACCACGAGCTAACACTAACTATATAACCACCTAGGGTCTGGTGTCACAATTCACGAACTACTAAAGAATACTATAAATATTTGGCTGAAAGAAAAGATATGTCTGTTTTGAATAAAATAAAACAGTAAACAACTAATAAGGAGAAGACTGCAGGAATCTGCAGATTCCAGCAAATCTACCTCGTGTCTTCGTGTGAATGACATCAGCTACTACTTTCACCTAGCTCTATCCGGTACCCGGATCTGCATAATAAGTACAGAGTGCAGTATCAATACAACCGACCCCATGTACTGGTAAGTGCCGAGCCTAACCTCGACGAAGTAGTGACGAGGCTATGGCGGGGCATTTATAACATAATCTGGATACAATGTATAATAAAGCAAGAAGGGAATAATAAAAATTAAACAATACTTGCAGCAAATAAGCAAAACAACTCGGTTAACTTTTCCAGATCTCAGCTCTAACCAATCTTCACGAAAATCTCCAAGTTTAAATTTAAAATAACCGTAAGTGCAGGATATGATATGACCACAATAAAATGGTGAGTATTCCAGTCTTTATGTTTAAAATCAGTAAAATATGAATATCCTCCCTTATTTCTCCTTGTTGCGGCACGCAACCCGCTCCCACCTATCAACCCTTATTGCTCCTCCGTATATTTATCACCCTTATTTCTCCTGTTGCAGCGTGCAACCCGATCCATACATGTCCTCCCTTATTACTCCTCGTTGCGGTGTGCAACCCACTCCCACCAGACAGTCACATATCTTTATTTATAAAAAGATTTCACAATTTAGGCCAAAGACTTTGACAATATTTATGTCTCAACAATTGTAAGCAGAAACATGTACTATTTGTGAACATCATCAATTATCATTTCACAATGAAACCAACCGTGTGTATCGTAAAACACTGTCAACCAGCACAACCCTTTTTATACCACAATGATTCCAAGGGATCAACTAACACTTCCAAATACGTGAAACAATATTTAACAACAAGTTGACGAAAACAAGTGGACATGGAGGCATCAAAATCATGAAAACCATTAAGCCAAGAATCAAACAAATTGGGAACAGGGAAGGGATCATGTTCTACAGATAGTTTGGTGGTGCATAGATACTCGTCACCTAACCCATACACCACACACATGAAAATTCACATAGCATTTAAGTTGGGGATTCATATTCCCTCAAGACAAGGTTAAACCAAACACTTACCTCAATTTCACAAGCAATTCACTGCTCAAGCACAACTTTTCCTTTAGAATTTGCCTCTAACCCACTCGAATATAACCACAATTGGTTCAATATAATTAATTATTTCTAAAGGCATTAACTTTAATGAAAAATCATGGTTTTCCTATCAAAGAAAAAAATCGACCCTGGGCCCGCTTGGTCTAAACTCGAGGTTCGGACCAAAACACATTTACCCATTCTCCCCCAAGCCTGGATATACAATTGGTTTTGGAATCGGACCTCAATTCGAGGTCTAGATTCCCAAAATTTGAAATTCTTAAGTTCTACCCAAAAATTCCAATTTTTTTTACCATGAAAACTCTAGATTCTATGATGAAATCTTGTAAAAAGTTGTTTAGGATTGAAAGGAATTAGTTAGAGATCAATTACCAATGATTTGGAGAAGTTTGGGTCTTTAGAAAATCGTCTATGGGGGTTTAGGGTTCGAGAGAATTAAAATATGGGTGAAAATACCGTCTAAAATCTGACTTAATAGGCTGCAGTTACCGCAATTGCGATCAACAGTTCACAATTGCGAACCCTTTGGAATCCTGCTGCCTTCACATTTGCGACATATATGTCCCAATTGCGACATCGGGGGCCTTCGCAAATTCTGGCCAAAGGTTAGCATTTGCGAGGTTGGCCTTCCTGGGACTTCTTCACATTTGCGACAATATAGTCGCATTTGCGAAGCCTGATCTCGCATTTGCGTGATCAGAGGCATGTGCAAAACACCAGATGCACAACTGAGTTTTCTTAAGTTCTAATCACTTCGTGGCCTATCCACAATTCACCCGAGCCCTCGGGGATCCAAACCAAACATGCACGCAAGTCTAAAAATATCATACGAACTTGCTCGTGCGATCAAATCATCAAAATAATATCAAAAACTACAAATTTAACCTGAAACTCATGATTTTCCTCAAGAACACTTCATTTTCACAATTTCTCAACCGGACGTCCGAATCACATCAAATGAATTCCGATTCTCACCGAAGTTCACAGATAGGACTTAAATGCGATAACAAGCCTGTACCGGGCTCCGGAACCAAAATACAGGCCTGATACCAACGATTTTCACATATTAGTTCATTTCTCTATTTCTTTAATAATCCAGCAAAAATAATTTTCTTCCAAAATTGATTTCTAAAGCTAGAGACCTCGGAATTCCATTCCGGGCATACGCCCAAGTCCCATATTATACTGCGGACCTCCCGGGATTGTCGGAATACAGATCCGGGTTCGTTTACTCAAAATATTGACCAAAGTCAACTAAAATCAAATTTAACTCTCAAAATTTATTATTTCGTATATTTTCACATAAAAGCTTTCCGGTTTCTCATCCGGACTGTGCATGCAAATTGAGGTAATTAAAAATTAATCTTCTTATGGATAATGAGCCCGAAATAAGGTTTTAATTCATAAGATGACCCTTTGTGTCATCACAAGAAATGACCTCAGTGGGTCCAAACAGTATCGGCATGAGTCTAAATATGATATCTAACATGGATGATAGCTTAATTACTATATCACATGGTGGAGACACAGTTAAACAACAAGATGGGGCCACTGTACAGTGCCATGGGAACCTCAGATTCCTAATTCAGAGGGTGCACGCCCAGTCACGACCCAAATTTCCCCTCCGTTGGGTATCGTGATGGCACCTGGTCTTAAGGACTAGGTAAGCCTAACATTCATGGAATAACAACAATAATAAATAAAATCTAATATTTTATGAAAAAGGATTCTTTATACAAAGGCATATTCCCAAAACCCGGTAGTACAAGTCATAAGCTCTATAAAGAGTTTACTACAACTTCTAAATACAACTGTTTGGAAGTAAGTGAAAATAGTGTAAATACTAAATAGGAAGGTGATTCCGAAGCCTGCGAACGCAGCAACAGGTTACCTTAAGTCTCCTCAGCAATAGTCCGCACAACTACCAACGATCAATACCTGGATCTGCACAAAAATGTGCAGAAGTGTAGAATGAGCACACCACTGGTCTAATAAATCAACAGGCATAAATATAGGAATGACAGGGCATGAAACCTATCTAATGACTACAAAATATAGTTAACAACATAACAACTATAATGCGGAAGGAAATACAGCAATTAACGACGGAACATAATAATAATACACAGAAGGATGGACGGGAACACAACTAGGGGTGTTCAAAACCGATCCGAAACCAAAAACCAAAAACCGAAAACTGAACCGAACCGAACCGAACCAAAGTTTAATGGCTTACTGGTATCGGGTCAACGGTTTAACGGACGGGGAAGGAATTGGAATTTTTTAATTAACGACTTATCGGTTTGGGGGCGGATTATTCAATTTTCTTAACGGATAATCCATTAACCCGTTAAAAATATAAAATTTATTTATATCTATATATATTATATATTAAATATCACAAACAAAAAGATAAAAACCCTTCCACTTCTAGAGTCCCAGTACTCTGTCTCCCTCTAGTCCTAATTCTTAAACAAACAGAAACCCTAAAATCAAACTTAATTCCTAACGTCTACTCTCCTTGTCGACTTCACTTCACCGGTCGTCTCGTCTAAAAGACACCCTCACAACCACCACTCTGTTGGACTCGCCGTCCCCGATCTCCCTCTCTTTGTCTCGCCTCTCCTTCTTGCCATAGCCAGTAAGCCAGAGCAGCAGTCAGCACTCAGCATATGGTAAGTTTCTTTTCTTGTTGATATCTTTAAAATCAAAAGTGGATGGTAGGTTAAATGGATCAATTGTTATGCATAGGAAAATTTTTTGTTATAGTGGCACTTGCTTCATTTAACTCGTCTGAACAATGCAGTTTTTGGTTGTGATATGGAACAAGATTGATGTTATTGAAATAGAGACTTGGTGCCAAAGTGAAGGTTGTATTGGGACTAAACGTGATTGGATTCTCACAGATCTCACTTTGATAATTTATAAGTCCTTTCTTTTCCTATATTGATATCAAAGAAAGGGCTTATAATTTGTCTTTGCCTCAAGCAACAGTACGTTAAACTTAGGTTGAATTAGGCCGATAAGCCGCCCAATAACCGCCCGATAAGAGGTAAACCGATACCAATTCGCCCTATATCTTATCGGATGGCTAGCGAATTAATATATTTGAAAGCCGATAACCGATAAGCCAAACCTTTAAGAGTAAATAACCGTCAAATCCGCCCGATAAGCATCCCTAAACACAACCCAAGTCCGGAAACCACAACACAATAAGGACAAGTAGTAACCCAACATTGCATTAGTCTCCACACCATGCCTTAGCACAAATACCATTAAAATTGTCAAAATCTTCGAGTGTAAACTTTCACCCACAAGTTTCTAGATGGAAAGCTTTAAGGTAATATCCCTTTTAAAGGGAAATTCTTTTGAAATATAATTTTCCCAAGATATGTCTCTCAGACATAGTTTTCTTCAAATAACAGCTTTTCAAATATACTTTTCCGAAGAAAGTGTACTTTAAACATAGTTTTCGTCAATATAAACATTTTCCAAATATTCTTTTCCAAAGAGATATCCTTCAACATAGTTTTGTTTAACATAAACATTTTTTCAAATATTCTTTTTCCAAAAGAATGTCCTTCAACATAGTTTTATTCAGGATAATTGTTTTTCAAATTGGACTTTCCAAATAATTATCTTTCAAACATAATTCCTTTGATAAAATCTACCAGGATCCCGTCCCGTAGTTTCGAATTCATCACATAATACAGAGGATGTCCTGAAATACGTCTGTCGTCCCGAAACAATATGCAGTGATGGGGGATCTCCCGGAATACGTCTGTAGTCCCAAAGTAAATATGCAGTGCTGGGGGATCTCGCGGATTACGTCCGTAGTCCCAAAGTAAATATGCAGTACATAGGGGATCTCCCAGAATACGTCCGTAACCCCCAATTTAAGTATGTAGTACAGGGGGGATCTCCCAGAATATGTTCGTAGTCCCCAATTTAAATATGCAGTACAAAGGGAATCTCCCAGAATACGTCCGTAGTCCCCAATTTAAATATGCAGTACATGGGGGATCTCCAAGAATACGTCTATAGTCCCCAATTTAAATATGCAGTGCAACAACCAAAGAAAATAATTATAGAACGGAAGAAAACTCGTACATCACCACATCAAATACAAAGAAACTAGGACAGTGACACAAGATACGGCGAATAAATCAATACAAGAACTTCAGTTCACAAAGAAAAAGTAGAACATCGTTCACAAGGAAAAATCACGGCACATAATACTAAGTGAAAAAGGGAAAAACTTGACCAGGGAAAAACAACACAAGCAACAAATCCACAAATTCAAGTCAACAATAAGAAGACAACACAAGTCAAATAATTCCAAGTAAGGACAAGTCAACTAAGATATAAGTTATCTATACCCTTTATGAGGTTGAGCAAATTATGAGGGATATTCAACAATTTAATAAATTATAGGTAGCTTATGAAAATATAGAATGATCATAGAGAGGTAAAACCTTTGGTTAAGTCAAATCAGAGTCAAGTAGGAGGTAAGGGTGGATCCTAAAGAAATTAGTTCTAATCAAAGAATGTAGAGGTGAAATTAGCAGATAAGAACTCAAGCGTATCAGGATCAACTTCATACAGGGTTAATATAAGGACCTAAGAACCCTAAAAGGTCAAACTTCTACAAATAAGTATGAGAACACACTCGTCACCTCACATAAACGGACGAAAAGCAACATAGAAGACTCAAATCTTAAGGGATAATTCCCCCACACAAGGTTAGGCAAGATACTTACCTCAACCGCTCAAATCAAACTTGAAATCACGTTCTTGCCACGCGTATCCAACTCCAAATGGCCCAAATCTAATCAAATCAATAGCATCTTGTAAATAATACTACAAGCAACTAGTTAAACTAATAAATTCGAAGCTAAGACGCGAAATTAGGAAAATTTCTCCAAAAAAGTCCCCCCAGGCCCACGTCTCGGAATCCGATAAAATTTACATCACAAAAATCCACATCCTCCCACGAGTCTATGCATACCAAGAGCATTAAAATTCCACCTCAAATGCCCACTCAAATCATCAAACTTTCCTCCCATTTTCCTAATTTCCACTCTAATTCTTCAAATTAAATGATAAAAATCGAGACTAAGTCATGGAATTAACCCAAATATGATTGAAGAAAACATACCTCAAGAACCCCACTAAAACCCCCTTCAATTTCCAACTTCTCCCGAGCTCTCTAATGTGTTTTAAAAAAATATAGACTAAGCCCTCGTTTTGAACTTTAAAGAAATTTGCCCAGGCATTTTATTCACTGCGAGTGCATAAATACACACGCGATCGCGAAGAGATCATAGCCCAAACTTACCCTATGCGATCGCATACACCTTCATGCGATTGGGAAGCATGACCAACTCGACCTCACGCACTTCATTCCTTCTATGCGAACACAAACAAGGTCACGTGTTCGCAAAAACCAATGACTGCCCTCTCACGCGATCGCATCCTCCATTCCGCGATCGCGTAGAACAACTTACCGAGCTCCCTCTGCTAAGCCTACGCGATCGCAGGAGTCCCTACGCCATCGCATAGGAGAAAACCAGAACCAAAAACACTAGAAAAATCTGCCATCACTCAAGACCAAAAATTGATCCGTTAACCACCCGAAACTCACCTGAGGCCCTCGGGACCTCAACTAAAAATACAAACACGTCCCATAACCTTATTCAAACTTAGTCGAGCCTTCAAAACACATCACATAACATCAAAATCACCAATTATGCATGGATTCAAGCCTAAGAACTTATGAAATTTCCAAAATTCACAACCGATGCCGAAACACGTCAAAACTAGTCCGAAGGAATTCAAATTTTACATACAGGTCATAAATGATACTACGGACCTACAGTCACTCCCGAAATTCCATTTCGAGCCCGATACCAAAATTTAACCTATCAGCCAAAATCGCCAAAATTCTGACTTTCGCCAATTCAAGCCTAAATCTACCACAGACCTCGAAAACACATTCCGGACACGCTCCTCCGCCCAAAATCACCATACGAAGCTGCTGACGTCATCTATAACTCGTTCTGGAGCGGTTTACATAAAAGTCAAATTCCGGTCAAAACTTCACTATTGAAGCTTCAAAAACAATATTCATTCTTCCAATTCGACTCTGAATCATTCGGTAACTGAATCCAACCATGCATGCAGGTCGATGTACACAATGCGAAGCTATTCAAGACCTTACGCCACCGAACGGAGCTTAAATTCTCAAAACGACCAGTCGGGTCGTTACATTCTCCCCCTCTTAAACAAACGTTCTTCCTCGAACGTGCTAATATATTCCTCGAAGTCTTCAAATCACTGAAGGCACACTTCCAAAATACACCCCCAGGTGATCCCACGTCACCTCAATCTACATAAGCCTAACGACACCATGCCAATTGCGATTTAGCCTTTCTACTAACACCGATGAGCCTCAGACCCCAAATTATAACCTTCCTTCATTTCCAAAAGACCTGATTCTAAATCTATACCAGGTATCAGTCTCAACCAGTTAAATAAACTCATGTCTACACCCACAAGGTACGACCACACCACACATAGGCCCTTAATAACACTTCTAATCACAATAGCTGCCCGAAATCAACTCAGCACCAACAATTAGCTTCATATCCGATAGAACTCATGTTTCAAACCTCAATCACACTGATAATAATGCAAGAAACATGAGGACCTAATACTTTGACACTCACCAAGCCACAACTGACACCATCGGGCACACATCCCATAAGCTAAAACCCAAGGAGCACAGAACAAAAATGAATGAATATGAAAAGAGGAGCACATAAGGGAAACTATCAAACAAGCCCGACGATCACAACTCTTTATCAATGCTAACCTACAAAAGAATATAACAAGATAAAGAATTAAAGAACATGAACAAATCACAAAGATCCCACCCTGGTATGATTTCCACCGCGGTACTCAGCCCGGTTCAAACACATCGAATCATAAGTGATCACGAGGGTCTCTCCCTCAACTCTACATCACAAAAAGGATATATATATCCCACTAACTGAAACTTTTCACTAGATCGCTTCCTTCAACAAAATTACAACACGTGTTGGCTCCCACACTGGTGGAGCATAAGAATCACAGGTCATAACCACTACACTCAGGAATCACATCAAGCCTACCGTACTGGACAATATGAATTTTCTACTAGTCTCATAGATCTCAATAATAAATCGAAACAAATGATATACATGGGCTACCACTCACAGAATCTCCCAAAAGGAGCAACACGAAGATAGAGTTTAAATCATGAAACTTACTCATGAATGAAGCGACAAATAAGGGAACTCGTCCCGACCATTAGAACTATAATGAAATACAAATGGTTCCCCTCTGTAAAATATCAAAACATACATGTACGATAATATTTAGCACAAAGGCCTCCATCCTACTATACAAAACACATAAACGGGCTGGGCCTCCCCCTCTTGGGTGCCCTCTACTCACCTGAATGCCCTGCTGTAACACATCTGCCCGGAGCCTGGGACAATCTCTCACCCTGTGAATGGTATCTCACCACTCAAAATAACCTCTCTGCTGGTGTGGCTGTGGAAACTGTGCGATACGAGTACTCTGAGACCCACGAGTACTTGAAACCCCATGCAAAGCCGGTCATGCAAACTGAACTGGATGACATACAAAACCTCTACCGTGTTGCACCCTGCCTCCAAAATAAGGACCAGCAGATCTCTCCGGTCTACGAGGCCTCCTCGCCTCCCTAGACTCTCTCTCTTGATCTCGTTTGTCCTCTCGCTCCCCGTCCCACATGCCCTCTAACCGGTGAGCGATCCCGCACTTGCTGAAACAAAACATACGACTCCAACTCTCAAGCCATGCTGAACTGAATATCATGCCTAATCCCTTCAATGAATCTACGGACTCGCCCTCTAACTGTAGCGACTAAGGCAGGTGCATGCCTGGCCAAACCACTGAATCTGATGGCATACTCTAATAGTAACATAATGCCTTGACGCAACTGCTCAAACTCCGCGCGCCATGCATCCCGAAGGGACTGGGGTAAAAACTCTCTCAAGAACATCTCTGAAAACTGACTCCACATAAGTGAAGCTGACTCGGCCGGGCTACCCAACTCACATGCCCGCCACCACTGATAAGTCGCTCCCTGAAGTTGGAACGTAGTAAAAGCAACCCCACTTGTCTCAACAATATCCGAATTGCAGAGGATGCTATGGAACTCCTCCAGAAAACCCTGTGCACTCTCTGAAGCCAATCTACTGAATGTAGGAGGGTTATATCTCTTGAACCTTATCTAAGTTGCTCTGCCTCAGATGTTGTTGCTCTGACCATGAGCTGAACTAGAACCACAGGTTGTGTCACTATGACACCTGGACCTTGACCAACGTGAACTTGCTACTCTGGAGTGTGGACACTGGGAGTCTAGGCTCCTCCCTTGGTCGGTGAAGTAACTGGTGCAGCCTGAAATAACCCCGCCTGAGCCAATGTACCAAACATGCTCAAGAACTTTGCTAAAGTCTCCTGAAGCCCGCGGGTAACAACAAGCGCCTCCGGTGCCTGCCCCCCAACTAGAACTGCTGGTGGCTCCTTAACGGCTGCTCTGGTAGGTGGCCTAACTACGACACGTGCTCCTCGTCAACCTCGGCCTCTGCCCCTAGCGACATCTGTCTCGGGGGTAACATCATCAGGAACCGCGGTTCATTTCCTCACCGTCTATGAGAGAATAGAATGATAAATTTCAAATTTCAAGGTCAATGAACTCGCACGATAGGAATAAAAGAAATGGAATTGTCCTAATAGTTCGGTAGCCTCTCGAAGATAAGTACAGACGTGTCCGTACCGATCCGCAAGACTCTACTAAACTTGCTTATGACTCGTAGCACCTATGAACCTAGAGTTGTGATACCAACTTGTCACGACCTAAATTTCCCCTATGTTGGGTATCGTGATGGAACCTAGTCTTAAGGACTAGGTAAGCCTAACATTCATGGAATAGAAACAATAATAAACGAAATCTAATATTTTATGAAAAAGGATTCATTATACAAGGCCATATTCCCAAAACTACAAATCATAAGCTCTATAAAGAGTTTACTACAACTTCTAAATACAACTGTTTGGAAGTAAGTGAAAACAGTGTAAATACAGAATAGGAAGGTGATTCCGAAGCCTGCGAACGCAACGGCAGGTTACCTTGAGTCTCCTCAGCAAGAGTCCTCACAACTACCAACGATCAATACTTGGATCAAATGTGCAGAAGTGTAGAATGACCACACCACATCGGTGCCTAGTAAGTATCAAGACTAACCTCAGTGAAATAGGGACGAGGACTAGTCAAGACACCCACTAGTCTAATAAATAGACATGCATAAATATAAGAATGACATGGCATGACACCTATCTAATGACTACACAATATAGTTAACAACATAACAACTACAATGCGGAAGGAAATAAAGCAATTAACGAGTAAACATAATAATAACACACACAAGGATGGACGGGAACACAACCCAAGTCTAGAAACCACAACACAATAAGGACAAGTAGTAACTCAACACTGCATTAGTCTCCACACCAAGCCTTAGCCACAAATACCATTAAAATAGTCAAAATCTTCGAGTGTAAACTTTCACCCCAAAGTTTCTAGATTGAAATCTTTAAGGTAATATCACTTTTAAAGGGAAATTCTTTTGAAATATAATTTTCCCAAGAGATGTCTCTCAGACATAGTTTTCTTCAAATAAAAGCTTTTCAAATATAAATTTCCGAAGAAAGTGTCCTTTAAACATAGTTTTCTTCAACATAAACATTTTTCAAATAATCTTTTCCAAAGGGATATCCTTCAACATAGTTTTGTTTAACATAAATATTTTTTCAATATTATTTTTCCAAACGAATGTCCTTCAACATAGTTTTATTCAGGATAATTATTTTTCAAATTGGACTTTCCAAATAATTGTCTTTCAAACATAATTCCTTTGATAAAATCTACCAGGATCTCGTCCCGTAGTTTCAAATTCATCACACAATACAGAGGATCTCTCGGAATATGTTCGTAGTCCCAAAATAATATGCAATGCTGGGGGATCTCACGGAATACGTTCGTAGTCCCAAAGTAAATATGCAATGCTGGGGATCTCCCGGAATATGCCCGTAATCCCAAAGTAAATATGCAGTACAGGGGGGATCTCCCAGAATTGGTCTGTTGTCCCCAATTTAAATATGCAGTACAGGGGGGATCTCTCAGAATATGTCTGTGGTCTTTAATTTAAATATGCAGTACAGGGGGGATCTCCCAAAATACGTCTGTAGTCCCCAATTTAAATATGCAGTATAGAGGAGATCTCCCAGAATACGTCTATAATCCCCAATTTAAATATGCAGTACAACAACCAAAGACAACAATTATAGAACGACAGAAAACTCGTACATCACCACATCAAATACAAAGCAAACAGGACAATAACACAAGATACGACGAACAAATCAATACAAGAACTTCAATTCACAAAGAAACAGTAGAACATCGTTCACAAGGAAAAATCACGGCACAGAATACTAAGTGCAAAAGTGAACAACTTGACCAAGGAAAAATAAGACAAGCAACAAATCCACAAATTCAAGTCAACAATAAGAAGACAACACAAGTCAAATAATTCCAAGTAAGGACAAGTCGCCTAAGATATAAGTTATCTATACCCCTTATAAGGTTGAGCAAATTATGAGGGATATTCAACAATTTAATTAATTATAGGTAGCTTATGAAAATATAGCATGATGATAAAGAGGTAAAACCTTTGGTTAATTCAAATCAGAGTCAAGTAGGCGGTAAGGGTGGATCCTAAAGCAATTAGTTCTAATCAAAGCATGTAGAGGTGAAACTAGCAGATAAAAACTCAAGCGTATCAAGATAAACTTCATACAGGGTGAATATACGGACCTAAGGACCCTAAAAGGTCAACCTTCTACAAATAAGTCCGAGAACACACTCGTCACCTCGCATACATGGACGAAAATCAACATAGAAGACTCAAATCCTAAGGGGTAATTCCCCCACACAAGGTTAGGCAAGATACTTACCTCAACCGCTCAAATCAAACTTGAAATCACATTTTTTGCCTCGCGTACCGACTCCAAATAGCCCAAATCTAATCAAATCAATAGCATCGTGTAAATAATACTTCAAGAAACTAGTTCAACTAATAAATTCGAAGATAAGACGCGAAATTAGGAAAATTGCCCCAAAAAGTCCCCCGGGAACACGTCTCGGAATCCAATAAAATTTACATCACAAAAATCCTCATCCTCCCACGAGTGTATTAATACCAAGAGCATCAAAATCCGACCTCAAATTCCCACTCAAATCATCAAAAGAAATTCTCAAAGTTTCCTCCCATTTTCCCCAATTTCCACTCTAATTCTTCAAATTGAATGATAAAAATTGAGACTAAGTGATGGAATTAACCCAAATATGATTGAATAATACTTACCTTAAGAACTCCACTGAAAACCCCTTCAATTTTCTCCTTCTCCCGAGCTCTCTAATGGGTTTTTAGAAAATATAGACTAAGCCCTCGTTTTGAACTTAAAAAAGAATCTGCCCGGGCATTTATACACACGCGATCGTGAAGAAAAAAAACACCACAACCCAAGCTTACCCTACGCGATCGCATACACCTTCACACAATCGCGAAGCATGACCAACTCGACCTCACGCGCTCCCTTCCTTCTATGTGTAGGCAAACAAGGCCACGCGTTCGCGAAGACCAATGACTGCCCTCCCACGCGATCACATCCTCTATTCCGCGATCGCGTAGCACAACTTACCCAGCTCCCTCTGCTAAGCCTACGCGATCGCATAGGAGAAAACCAGAACAAAAAACACCAGAAAAATCTGTCATCACTCAAGACCAAAAATTGTTCGTTAACCACCCGAAACTCACCCGAGGCCCTCGAGACCTCAACCAAACATACAAAAACGTCCCGTAAACTTATTAAAACTTAGTAGAGCCTTCAAAACACATCACATAACATCAAAATCACCTATTATGCATGGATTCAAGCCTAAGAACTTATGAAATTTCAAAAATCCACAACTGATGCCGAAACACGTCAAAACTAGTTCGAAGGACTTCAAATTTTACACACAGGTCATAAATGACATTACGGACCTACAATCACTTCCGGAATTCCATTCCGAGCCTAATACCAAAATTTCACCTATCGGCCAAAATTGCCAAAATTCTGACTTTCGCCAATTCATGCCTAAATCTACCACAAACCTCAAAAATAAATTTTGGACGTGCTACTCCGCCCAAAATCACGATACGAAGTTGCTGACATCATCCATAACTCGTTCCGGAGCCGTTTACATAAAAGCCAAATTCCGGTCAAAACTTCACTGTTAAAACTTCCAAAACAAACGTCCTTCTTCCAATTCGACTCTAAATCATCTGGTAACTGAATCAAACCATGCACACAGGTCGATGTACACAATGTGAAGCTGTTCAAGACCTTACGCCACCGAACGGAGCTTAAATTCTCAAGACGACCGGTCGGGTAAATCACCCTACACCACCTCTACCACCACTCAAATTGCTAACTCCATTCGAACAAATGGAACCCAACTCACTGCCCAATGGGAAATACACGAATAGCAACACTGACGAAGAAAATACTTCATCTATCAGTGCTCTTACAAATACCTCTTCCACAAGAAAGTTCCATATCCAAACTAAAGATACTCTCATCAATAACCCTATACGACATCTATCATCCCTAGTCTCTACCCCTCCCATCCGTAATATATCTCCCCGCTCAACTTTAAAGAATGGCAAGACTCCCAACCTCACAAAGGAGAAAATGCAGCTTGATCCAAATATTAATCCACCAAAGAGCCTTAAACAGGTCCAACCCACCTCTCCCACAAACTCCAGCTCCAGGAAGCAACCAACTATTCTTCATCCAACCCCCTCTCCCATAGGATCACCAACCACTATCTTGGGTGCAACAAGCCCTAATGGAACATGACATCACCTTCATTCTAATTCTCAATGGTCAGGAGACGATCATCATATTACAAAATTCACACTTCCTAGCACAACTTGTGTCAGAAGGAATGAATATGGCCATGAACAACTACATGAACCATGTCTGAATGAACAATATACTTCATCCACTTTCACCCTCAATGACCCTCAATCATGCCCAAGAAATGAGAAGTCAGTGGAATCTCCCACATCATTACAATCCAATCCAATCCCAACAAATCCCAGTGAATCTTACATTGTTTCCTCCGGGGGAAACAACCAACACCAACCCAATATTTTTCCCATGGACAATCCATGTCGAGTCAGTAGCCATCCATCCCATGCATGCATCGACTCCACCATCTCCCTCACATCTACCGAACCAAGCAGCACCTCCACAGAACCCACCCATCATCCCTCAAGTACCAGCACGTCCCAACACACAAGAGCCAGAAGACAACCAAATGGAGGAGGAAGAAGAGATAAATCTACTGGGGTCATGTCCAGTCCTAGAGTTTGCAAGGCTAAACGAGGTAAAGGTCTATCTATTCCAGGATCAAAGGGAGAAACGTTATGTTCTGAACTGTCCATCGACCATGTCAAAATTCACAATGGATGTGAGACCCCCTCAAGACCCCATTGTAGGAAACCATGCAGTGATCCTTCTCCCAATGATAAGGAGGAACCCAATTCCACAGGCCCAGAGGGAGAATAGGCAACCAAACAATCTTGCATCCATGTTTAGGCCAACCAATGTGCTCATTTGGAACATACGGGGTGGGAACAATGACAATTTTTGTGTGAACTTTAGGGAAATGCTAGACACCCATCGTCCTTACATGGTCACCCTGCTTGAGACTAGGATGGAAAGTTATTTATCTCTTCTCAATGATTTCAACTTCTCTAAGATGATCGAAATCTCTAGTGATGGTCAATCTGGTGGTATCGTTCTCTTGTGGGATACTAGCTTGGTTAGAGTTCACGACTTTGTTAGGAACAATAATGAAATCCATGCTTCCATTGAGGTATTCCCAAATCACACTACTTGGTTATTTTCGTCTATTTATGCTAGTACAAATTTTTCTACTCGTTATAGCATGTTGAATAATATTGAAAACATTAGTAAATATCACATGGGTCCCTGGTCACTAGGGGTGACTCCAATGAAGTCTTGAGCTCTATTGAAAAATTTGGTGGTAACCAAAGTAACAGAAAACGTAGTAATATGTTTTGGGACAGTGCCAATCGATGTAATCTAATTGACCTTGGCTACAAAGGTTGTAAATATACTTGGTCCAATAAAAGAAAGTGGAATAAAGGTCTAATCATGGAACGTTAGAACCCTTGCTAATGATAAATGGATCACCCTTTTCCCTAATGCAATTATAACACATCTTCCTAAAACACACTCGGACCATAACCCTCTATTAATCAACCTTAGACCTAAAAACAACAACAACAAAGATAGGCCCTTTCGTCTAGAAACAATTTGTTGTAGACATCCGGACTTCATAAACATAGTAAAAAGGTCTTGGTTAGAGGAATACCTTCCTAGTGCACTCAGTAAGTTTAGAGACTTAGCCACTGAGTGGAAAAATGATACTTTTGGTGACATCTTAAAAAAGAAAAGAAAATTACTTGCTATACTTAATGAGATTCAATGTTCTCCAAATTACCAACACAGTAGTTTCCTCCAAAACCTAGAATCACACCTTCAATCAGAATAAAATACCATTCTTCATATGGAATATAATTTTTGGAAACTAAGGTCTAGATTCACTTGGATGAATGAAGGAGATGCCAACACAAAATATTTCCATATTATAGCCACTTAGAGAAAACGGAAGAATACTATTACTCACTTCATCAAAGATGATGGAAGTAAGGTTTATGACCCAAATCAAATACTGGATCATACTCTTTCTTTTTTCATGAATGCTTTTACCACTGCCAATGAATACTCCCCCAACACTAAATTTGATTCCACTTTATGGAAGGAAAATAATATCAACCTTAGGAGACTTGATAGCCCTCTCTCTGATATAGAAATATCCAAAGCTATCTGCTCCTTCAAACCATATAAAGCCCCTGGACCCGATGGAATTCATCCTTATTTTATCAAAAATACTGGCATGTTGTGGGACAGTCAGTTATTAATTTTGTCACACTACCTTCAACAAACAAAAATTAACGGAAGGAGCCAATGAAACACTCATCTGCCTAATTCCCAAACGCAAACAACCTAAGGAATTTTAGACCCATTGGCCTTTGAAATACTTCCTATAAAATTGTCACTAAAATAATTGTGAACAGATTGAAATACTACATCCCTTACCTCATTAGTCCTCTGCAGACTAGCTTTATCAAAAATCGTAGAGCTAGCGACAATGCCATTATTATACAAGAGATTGTTCACAATCTAAATAGGTCTAAGAAATAGAAACATGACTTAATAATCAAGCTTGATCTTGAAAAAGCTTTTGATCGATTGGAATGGTCCTTCATTTACAAAACTCTCAAATTTTTTTCAACTACCTCCTAAACTAACCAATCTAATCATGCACTGCATTACTACTAGCTCAATGTCCATTCTAGTGAATGGGACTAAAACTAACACTTTCCACCCTACTAGAGGTATTCGTCGGGGTGACCCAATGTCCCCCTACATCTTCATCCTCTGTGTGGAACTTCGATCAAAGCTCATAAATCAACAAGTAGACTTGCTCAATTGGGATCCAATCAACATCAGCCAAAAGGGCCCATCATTTTCCCATGTCCTCTTTGCGGATGACATTACCCTTATGGGAAAAGCAAACAAAAAAACTATCCTCACCATAAAGAAATGTCTGGATTTATTCTCCTTAGAATCTGGCCTGAAAATCAACAAAGCCAAATCTAAAATAGTTATCCCTAAATATTGTCCAAAAGACCAACAAACTTTTCTCACATCGACTTTTGGAATAAAAACAACTCATGAATTTGGAAAATACCTAGGCTTCCCTATTCTTAATCATAAGCCTAAGTCAAAAGACTTCCTATATTTAATTGATAACATCCACTCAAAATTGTCCCATTGGAAGTGCCCCTTCATCAATATGGTTGGTCGCCCTACTTTGATTTCTAGTACTCTTAGTGTCATCCCCATTTATGCCATGCAATTCACAATTCTTCCTCCAAAAACTATTCAATCAATCGACAAATTTCAGAGGGACTTCTTATGGGGTTCAACACCCACTACTAGAAAAATCCACCTCATAAATTGGAATACTATCACTAGGGACAAAAATAATGGTGGTTTAGGCCTCAAAAAAGCTAATACCATGAATATAGTATGCTTAGCAAACCTTGTCTGGCGTCTTCTACAAAACCCTAGCAACCGTTGATGCCAACTAATTAGTGCAAAATACGCATACACAAAGACCTCTAAGGGTACTTCCTTCATCTGGGAAGCTATCAAAAGGGGTTGGGATATTTGAAATAAATGACTCCTTTGGCACCCTTCAAAAAACTCAAACCTAAATATTTGGTATAGCAAGTGGATCTACAACTCTGATCACCTTAGGTATGTCATTTCAGGGCCTCTGACAAAATGTGACGAACACCAAACATTATCTAGCATTATTAGTGATGGAAAATGGAACCTTCAAAATATTTCCTTCAATTTTCCCAATGACATTATTCAAAATATATATGCAACCGCCATTCCTTCAAATGATACTGCAAGGGACAAACTTAGTTGGTCGCTAAGTTCCAATGGCATCTTCACAACCAAATCTTGCTACAAATTACTACACAAGAAACTTACCCCTACCAAAAACTTCGATTGGATATGGCAACTAAAATTCCCTAGTAAACTAAAATTCCTTTTATGAAAATGCATGCACAATCGCCTCCCTTGTAGATCTTACCTAGCTCACCTAGGGATAAAGGTAGATGACACATGCAAGAGTTGTAGAAATGGCATTGAAAATATTAGACACATTTTCTTAACATGCCCAATAGCTTGCAAACTTTGGAAAGATTTTGGTATAAATCATAACAACTTCATTAACCCAGATAACTGGTTGGAAGATTTGAAGGATATATTCATCGTCCAAAACAAAAACTATATTAATTGGGTCACTCTTTTCCCATATGTTATCTGGAATCTTTGGATAAAAAGAAACAACAACAATTCGAACAAATTGCAACATAATATCAACGTCAATAACATACTACACCAAGCATGGGAATATTTATTCCTTACTGAAAGATACATGCCATCTCCAAAAAAATTAATGTGAATGTTAAATGGCATAAACCACCTGATAAGTGGTACAAACTTAACTGTGATGGAGCATTCTCAGGTTCCAATACTTTAGCAGGTTTAGGAGGGATTATCAGAGACTCCAAGGGTGACTGGATCGTAGGTTATCAAAAGGCTACTCGTGCAATATCTTCCACACATGCTGAGATCCTGGTCCTCCTTGAGGGGATCAAACTTTCCATTGAATGGAAATTAGATAAACTGGAGATTGAAACAGACTCCACAGACGTCATTAACATTATCTCAAATAATGGAAATATCCTATCTAACTTAGTTCTTGAATGCGGATGGTTGTTGATGCAGTTGAAGTAGCCAATCCCGAGGCATAACTTCAAGGAGGCCAATGGAGCAGCACACATGTTGGCCAAGGAAGCTGCAAAGAATACAAAACCTACCAAACTCTACCGTCATGCTCGTCCTCCCCTTTTTCTTGATCATGTAATGGAAAAGGACAAGCATAGTTTTTGTTATGTTGTTAATAATCTTCCTATCTATGTTTGTAACAATCTAGCTACTATGGGCAATAATAATGCCCTAGAGACAATCTCTACTATGTCATGTAATATGCCTTTCGTTTAAGTTAATATAAATCTATCCTTTATGTTAAAAAAAAACTCTATCCTAAGTTTAATGTAAATATTCTATCTCCCTCTTTTTTTATTGGTTTGTTTTGCTTTTCATTTTCAGCTTTCATGTCTTATGATATGCTATTATATACCAGACTTAAGAGTTAAAATAAATAGCCGTAATACCGAATTTAAAAAAAGGTAGATTACTAAGAAATGTCGTATTGTGGATAAGGCCATGTAATCTATATTAGATTAAAAGGAGGGTAGTGAAGCATGAGGTTAAGCCAAGTGGCATATTGAAAAGAGCCACTTGGCACTTTTAAAACAAAATTTAAATAGATTTTATGAGAATTCTAATATAAATTAACAAGATTATGACAAATTCTAATCTAAATTGTTCAAGAAATATTTCTATAATAAAAGTTCTATATAAGGAATATTCTTCCTTTAATTTTGGTCCAAGTGCACTGATTTTTATTCATGATACATTTCCAACTCAAGGTTTAGTTTATGTGATATTATTCCTTCAATTTAGGTTCTTATTTTATAATAAAATATTTTGTTTGAATCTATCTATAACTATATTATATTAAAAGGAGGGTAGAATCATCCATGAAGGAATCTTCTGAAATCAAATTATCAGATCAAGAGAGGGACCAACTCAATCGCATCATCAATAAACCTAAAGAAGCTATGAACATAGATGAGGAACTCAACACTTCAACTACAAATACAAACAAGGTAAGCTTCTGAGGCACTGTCTCCCCCCTTCTTCCACCAATCAATAACACCCTAGAAGTAGAATTCCTAAACAAATTATCACTAGAATACAAAAATCCCAACCCAACTAAACACCCTTGTTTTATACCCATATCCACAAATGACAAACTAAGGCTATACCGGCCTTGGCAATAATCCATTCATCAAACTGCTAGGCAAAAAAATGTCCTATACAAACCTTAAGACCAAATTAAGCTCACTCTGGCAACTTGATGAAACTATTCAACTAATAGACCTAAGTTATGATTTTTACCTCATAAATTCCAAAATATTGATAACTATAACAAAATATACCAAAAGGGTCCTTGGTTCGTAGAATCTTAATACCTCTCTATACGTCAGTGGGAACCCCAATTTAATCCAGACTTACCACACTCAAATCTTACTAATGTATGCATTCGTCTCCAAGAACTACCCACTGAATACTATGACTTGCAAATCCTAAAAAAAAATGCAAATTTCATTGTCTCACTCATAAAAGTGGACAGATGCACAGAACATACATCAAGAGGCTGTTGTGCCAGACAATGTATCTTAGCACCATAAGGAAAAACCCTTCCCTCCAAAATTTTATTAGGAACTCACACCCAATTTATACACTACGAGGATTCTTCTATTATATGTACGAAATGCGGTTGTTTAGGTCATAACCTACACTATTGCACGACCCTTACAACACCCCTAACCTCAAATCAACCTCACACAATTTAAACACAACCACTAAGGAAGATGACCAACATAATCAATGGAAAACAGTCTCATACGGTAAAAATAATGGCAGTAACAAATTGAATGAACATAATTTTCCCCAAGTCAACAAAAAAAACAAAAACCACCAAAACACTCTCAATACCACTTCCAAGTACACAATGAACACAAATGGACCCCATGTCACTAAACAACAAGCCAATAACTACAACCTACAAGACCAAACTAAAACACCAAATCAAAACCCTACCCTTGACCCACCTACTGCCTATACAAATGGCAAAACCGCACATTCTGTCACGACCCCAAAACACCCGATCGTGATGGCGCCTGTCGTGGAATCAGGCAAGCCACACACTCCGTTTGGATTAAAGTTATTTTTAGAAAATTCACAAATTTAGTAGCCGAAGTTTTCATTAAAATCCATTTAAACGTTTATCATCATTTAAAACATAATTAAAAATCCGATCCCAAATCTTGTGTCACTGAATCATGAACTACTACAAGATAAGAGTGCCGAAATACAAAATAGACAACATAGTCTGAAATAATATAAATGTGACAGGAGGATAAAGAAGGAAAAGAAGAGGCTGCGATCGCCAGCTGCTGCCTTGACGACTACGAAAGAAACTTTGACATCCGCTCAACAACGACTACCGGGTCCCGATGTACCTGGATCTGCACACTAGGTGAAGGGGATAACGTGAGTACACCAACTCAGATGTAACGAACCCAAAATACGGGCTGAGAGGTAGTGACGAACTAAACGTCAATAAAAGAAATAAAAACAGTGTACAGAATTTTAGGCATGATCACAGTTTTAACAGATAATAAATGCAGAAGGTGTCTGATACGATAAGTAACCCATATGTATCTCAGTATTCTACATACCAATGCTTCAACAGTGTAGAATGCAGATAGTGCTCACAACTCTCACATAAAGGTCCATTCATTAATGTACGTGGCTCTCAGGCGCAGGGAAGATCCATCCTAGATAGTACATAAAGACCGGTGACCGTAGTCACTCAGTACTGAGGAAGAAGACCGATCCAGCCTTACGGAGAAGCTCCAACTCCGGAACATAACACTCGGACAATATCCATGTCCAGGGAAGATCCATCCCTCAATATCATCGACTTCGGACAAGATCCATGTCCAAGGAAGATCCATCCCTCAAATATCAAAGCGCTCACTGGGGGTGTAAAGACTCCGGACGGGCTCCTCTTAGCCCAAGTGCTATAACAAGACAACGAAGGCATCATCAGAATATCGTTGCGGTGTGCAGTTCGATCTCATAACTGTCTCTCAATAACAGGCTCTCGGTCTCACTCAGTCATTACTCTTCAGTCTCGCTCACATGGGCTCACATATGCATGAACTAGCCCGAATCAATGATAATGTACAAGATTTAACAATTACCGAGACTGAGACATGATATGATATGCTATAACAGGACTGAGTAAATATAAAGTCAATAAAAACACATAACAAGACAGCAAAATAGTACCACTCGGGTCTCAGCATTTTCGGCGTGAAGCCTTAGCATTGTACTTAGCATGATTTCTAGTATGTTCACATTAACCACATTAATAGAAGTGCGGATATCAATCCGTAATAGCTACTAGACGGTTCCCACACGCCCGTCACTTGGCATGTGCCTCACCTAAATTATAATCATATAGCATATAGTTCGGGGTTTCGAACTCTCAGAACCAAGTTTGAAAACGTTACTTACCTCAAACCGGCTAAAATCCTAGCCCACAATGCCTTTGCCTCTAGACTCAGCCTCTGATTGCTCCAAATCTATCCAAAAATCATATTTATATCATTGATATATACTAAGGAAGGAAGCCCACCCAAAAATTATCAAATTCAACCAAAAATCTCGAAGTTGGCCAAACCCGACCCCTGGTCCCACATCTCGGAATTCTTTAAAAATTATATCACAAGAATCCTCATCCTTCCACGAGTCTATACATACCAAGAACATCAAAATCGGACTTCAAATGGCCCCTCAAATCCCCAATTAAAGGTATCCAATTTACAAGCCCTAATCCCCCTATTTTAGTGACTAATTTCCATAAATTTCACCACAATCAGTCAAATAATACCACAAAAATGAGTTTTAGGTCCAAAAATCTTACCTTCACGAAGTTCCCTCAAATTCCCTCTTCAAAACTCTCCAAAGGCTTCAAACCCAAACACAAATAGTGGAAGACTAACCAAAATTCGCTAAGGCTTCTATTTATATGTTCTACCCAGCGATGACCGCATCTGCGGCTTATTTATCGCACCTGCGATCCCAGGTGCGCATCTGTGAGATTTTATTAAAAGGCCAAATCCGCACCTGCGCTTCATCTAGCGCACCTGTGACTTCGCAGGTGCGACCAATCATCCGCATATGCGGTCCTTCTCCCCTAGCCATTTATGCAGCTGCGATGCCCAATTCGCACCTATGGTGACCACACCTGCCGCCACCCCTCTTCAGCGTTTGTGCATCCTGAAAAATGAGAACATCCTGCAATATATAGGGTTAGTAGATTAAGAAATAACTAGAGTTCTAACACTACTCTTCCTTGGTGGAAGAGTTCTAGTTATCCTCAACTTCTAACTCCTCCTTTATCTTGGATAGTGTTCTCTTTGAGTAAGGAGTCGTTCTCCTTATCAATACGCAACCTTTTTCAATCAGGTGATATCAGATATAGCAAATTAAGCTTATCTCCTTCATATGTATCTCTTATGTTCAAGTTTGCCCCGAATCTGTGTACATGGAGAATGAACTTAGTTCATGCCTAAATTTCTTTTGTCAATTTTCAAAATAAACTTCACTTGGGCCCACAAGAAGTCCATGCTGTGTGGGACACAGAAGAAAAACAAACATTTCATAATTGAAGAGGATACAAGAGCTTAATTTCAAAATTTCTGCTACATAACAAATTTATTGAGAGGTGGTCAATATAAGAGCCAATATTTATGCATGAAATGTAGATAAAGATCCCCTAAAATCCTTGACTAGGGACCACTATAAGCTAGCTATCCTTTTAGATGTCTCATAAAACTACACAACAGGATGCTTGCAATTAAGATATATAGGGACAGCTCTACTTCTCATAGCTGAATGAAAGAAATGTATCAGATTAGAATTATATTTTAGACAGTATAAATACTTAGCCGACTATTTAATTTCTTTTGTGTATAATAGGATCATATTTTTAGTATAAAAATAATATTTTTTGAAAATTTTCTTTTATATAAGTAGCACGATCTGAAGGTAATGAGTAATCCGCATACCTTTTTTTTTAAAATAATAAGATCATATGTTTGGATTTAGTACAAGTATAAATATTTAATATATATACATATACCTGTCCTTGTGTATACTAAACAGAGGCAGCCCTTTCATAAAGCAAGTAAAGCAAATGTCTTAGGTCATATATTTGTGAGGGCCTTATTTTTTGTTACACCTAATAGACTATGTATAAGTTTAAAAAAAGGTTTTCTGAAATGAAAAAAATTGATTTCTTTCTTTAACAAGTAGAGAGAATAAGGATTTGCAACTGCTACGATTTCTGCCATGAATATTGCACTTGAAATGAATATCAAACCCGAATTTCGTAAGACTATAGGAAGTAATAATTTGATGAGAATACTGATAATAAAATCTCAAAATCTTTCGAAGAGTCCTTTGGAGTTGATTACTTTATATATAGTAAACAAGGCTATTTTTTTCACTTCAAAATAGATTTGAACAATTCGAAGCATATGAAAATATTTTTGGTTTATTATTTAACGTTAAAATTAAGATCACTAGATGATGGAAATTTAAAAAATTATTGCCTTAATCTTGAGTATTCCTTAGAGCATAATAATCAATTCGATATTGATGGTTTAGATTTATTTTCGGAATTAAACGTCATAAGAAAAATAGTACAATTAGAAGACAACAGTTTAATTGATACAATCGGTCAAAATAAAAAAAAACTTATTCCTTTTTCAATGCCTATATTAATTATGGAATAATGTATAACTCTTGTTACCGTCGTTTTAACGGAAAAGATTTTCAAAATTAGAATTGATAAAATCTTACCTAAGATCAATAATGTCTCAAGAAAGGTTAAATGGATTAGCTATATTTTCAATTAAGAAAGACTTATTAGGATTTATTAATTAGAAAAAAATTATTTATAACTTTGTATCTAAGGAATGCTAGAAAAATAAACTTTTTTTGTTAAAAAAATTAGAAAATCCTTATAAAATTTAGCTTTATACCACAAAACTCGTTGGGACGCCCCTGATACTATATATAAATTTCTCCATACATAGCACATGTGTTGCTTGGATTTTTGATATGTGGAGGAAGAAACATAAAACATCCATGCATGAATACGACTATTCGAGTTGGAGCCACATTACAAGTATGCTGTCACCTCAGCCTTAGTCCCTATTAATCTTTTCTTTCGATGTTACATGTTCCGAAACGTTATTGTTACTTATACATATGCAATATATGAAGAATATATACAATTTTCGATGTAATTGCTATATACGAGGAGTGTACATTTTCTTTCTCTCTCTTCTCATATTTCTTTTGGGTTAGCACATTACCTGTTCGTAGTGACATAATTAGAAATTTTTTCAATGATGTTTAAACTTTAAATAAGTCAATAATAGTGGACAAATGGTGTACCAAAAGTTTTAAATCAAACTATGCAACATTTCGCTAAATAAAAAAAAACTTATAATAGAACTATGGTTTTATAAATCAAAATTAATATAACAAATGACAACATTAGAAAATTTTACTAATAGAAGTAAGCCTAAAACTAAGATAAGAGAGAGTTAAGAGAATTTGCAGTTTATAGAGAGCTTTTGTTGAAATTTTTTTTATAGAGCTTGACTTTCAAATTATAAAATTTATTTAAGAAATAAATTTTAGTTAAAAAATTACTTTTAAGATTAGTTGTCTATTTCTACACAAATTTTAAGTTTTAAGATTTTATTAGAAAAAAATTTTAAATTGAAAAGAAGCAAATAGACCGCACATGGTGGTGTCCCTTTAGTTTTGGCAAACAAAAAAATGAGTAGAACTTTGAACTCGTGAACCACACGTCATTTTGAATACTCTAAACTGTTGTTCTGCTTCATAAAACTGTGTTAAAAGTGTTCAAAATATATATTATATGGTCATATAAAATAATATTTAACTTATATATATAATATAAATTTTTGGCGAAGAGTGTGCGCTTGACCACCCTCGTCATAGGGTGGCTACGCCACTGGCCAGTCGATTGGAAATAACTTGGACGGATAGGTTTAAATCAAGGAATTAAGGTCAAAGCATTTTAACCTAACAAGTCGAGTTAGACCTTATCAGAAACGCAACCATGATGTAGATTTTTAATGTTACGATTGGAAACAAAATATATTAGGCAATTGCAATAAAAAAAGATATATTACTGTGACCTCAGGTGTAGGATTAACCTCCCTATCTCTTATGCAACACTTTTTGAAATCAAAATGCCATGTTTATGGAATATTAAAAAATATTTATTGCCCCAATACTAATTATTTAGCAATTTCGATAAAACAAAAATATGAAAATGATGAGATTAACATTTGGATACGATGTCTTTCAAATGTATAGTTGGAAGTTAAAGTTAATTCTAACCTTTAAGTTTGGCATAAACGACTCCTACAATCATGCCTCAAGCAACGAGCAACGATTGTCTTGTAAGAGGAATAAACGAACGTTACAAGGACGGTTTATCCTAAAATTTGGATAACAATTAAACTTATATTGTGGTTAAGGATATGTGATTTCACTCAATACTAATTGATAAATATGAAGGTAAATGACAAAATTAAATTATAAATAAATCGAACCGGTGTTCAAATAAAGCTCCAGCCCTCGAGTCAAGACACTCTCGAACTGATAAGTGCAAGAATAGTAGAAAATGGAACAAACTGATAAACAATAATGTAAATGGGAAAAAAGGAGTTGTTTTGCTATAATTTCTGTGAATGATGATCTCTTACAAATGATTAGATTTCCTCTTTATATAGTAGGGTAATTCTACTTATGGTATATTCTAATTACAGTAGGAAATCACATAATTAGCTAATTAATCGCTTCTGATTGGATCCGTTCCGAGATTAACGTCGTGATCCTCGACCAGTTAGGGATATCTCGCTCTTTCGTTATTAAGTCATCTCCGATATTACTCGGTATCTATTGCTCTTGACTTCGATAGCTACCAACCTCGATCTCTAAAGGGACTTCGATATCGAACTCGATGCCTCGACTTTGTGATTTAGTCGATGTCGACCTTTGATGCAACACACTGATCTTGATTAGACAGTGA
Organism: Nicotiana paniculata; assembly: GCA_005239505.1. Lineage (NCBI taxonomy): Eukaryota > Viridiplantae > Streptophyta > Magnoliopsida > Solanales > Solanaceae > Nicotiana > Nicotiana paniculata. The sequence goes on along the minus strand of ML325830.1, from coordinate 39,644 downwards.
AATCGGATGGCCCCGATTTCAATCGTATATAGATAGTACCCTCGTTTCTTGGAGTGTAGTGACAAGAAACGGATTGAGCCTTCGATTCTTTTTAGCCTCGATAAATTATGATGTCATCCCTGTGACGTAAGCGATGGAAGTCACTTAAACGTCTCGTCGGTACAGTTCCCCAAACATTCAATGAGCGTCAGTTGGTGGTCGGCCACTAGTGTTGTTGAACTGTCACCGTAATCCATAAATAGGTCTTTTCCTCATTGAATCAAACTTTAACTTCATCTAATTTTCTATGTTTTTACCTCTCTCAAATTTTTTCTCTTCCATTAATCTTCAAGTTTCACTGCCAGTCTTCAAACACCAAATCTTACTACCTTTTTCTTTTCTCAACTCATGAAATGGCGAAAACATCCAACATAGTTCATCAAAAAGAGAAGGCTTATTCTTCTTCATGGACGATCGGCGACAAAACGCCGGTGGATCCGCTCCCTGAGGAGTGTGTTCTCGGCCCGTGTGTCCTTAAATTCGATTTCAAGACCGAGAAACCTCCATCAGTCCCTAGTCGGTGCGAGCACTTGTCGAGATACATTTGCTCGATAACTGTGGGTTATCTCGAGTAGATCAAGAGAGATTTGCAACTGGGGGACAAAGTGGTAAAGATCTCATCCCCTGAAGATAGCATCACTACCCATGTGGAAGGGTATCTAAGTGTTTACACTTATCCTTTCACGTTGGGCCCTCTCGACCCTATCATCATTGACCTTTTCCATCAATACCAGGTGACCCTAGGCCAAATACACCCTTCCTTTTGGTGCATAGTCATCATGCTCCAATTCTTCACGAGCAAAGCCGAGGGGATGCCATTCACTGTCGATCACCTCATCAGGTTATACAACCCTCGTATCTTTCGAGGGTTGATCAAGATGCAACCTCGGGCAACCAAGATATTGTTCTCTAGCATCGACGAGGACAAATATCGAGGCTGGATGGGTATATTTGTGCGAGTGAAGACCTCCGATCTCATCACGGAAGAGAAGATGCCATTTCCTGAAAAATAGAACCCGAAACGTAAGTATTACTTAATTTGTTAATTTTCATGCTTTATTTCGTTCCTCAGCTTTATTAATGTTTTATTTCATCATGCAGCGGTTTCTCTGATGCCTTGAGCGATCCCGACCTCGAGAGCTGGGTCCAACACTGGCCTCGACTTCTACTTATGCCTAGCGCTGTTGGCGCGATTTGGCAAAAGGCCGATGGGAGACAAAGAACCACGGTAAGCTTCCTTTTTTACGTATCCGATGAATTGGTAATATCCCTTTATAATTACTTAATTTCCTTGTGTGCAGGCCTGAGCAAGGATGCGGCCCTGAGGCTTCTGTCTAGTGAGGATGAGGCTTTGGCTCTGGCTCCGACTCCGAAACCGGCTAAGGACAATAAGAGAAAAAGGGGCTCCACCTCCGAGGACCCTAAGGCCAAGAAGAAAAAGAGATCAATTAGCAAATCGAGGATAGATGTTGCTTTTCTCCCTGTCCATGTATGTTACACCCCGTAAGTTTAACAACCTTGATATCGTTATATACATATTTGATATGGTATTTTGAGTGGAACCTTTTTTTTTTTTGTAAAGAAAAAATGGTTTGAAAAATACGATTTTATATAGTCATTAATAGTACTACTTTCTAATATGTTTTAAATTATACACATAATATGAGAAAAGTTTACGAGATTTTCTTTATTATAAAGATAGAAATTATTTTCTCACAATAAAAGAAGGTTATCTTTTTAACATGGTACCACATGACCATGATAGTAAGTTATATAATATATTAAAAGTGAGTAGTATTCTAAGTAATTTAAGATAATTTTTAATTATGTAGATAATTGATTAGTTATTCGTTTAATGGAAGATTAACCATGTAATTAAAGGTTTGCGGATAATTAATAAGTGTGGACAAAGGCCCCCACATGGCAGCCCATGAAGTGGTCAAAAAGCCACTAAGTGACTCATATAGTACATGGAAAGGTGTCACCTTATTAAAGTACTAGTCATGACTCATGAGTGTAATACTAATTCCATGTCCACACAAATTTCCAGTACAAAAACATTCACTCTCTTGTAATTTTCTCTCTCGACATGCTGATTTTAAGAAAACATGATGACCCGCTTCTTGATTAAAATGCCAAATCCTTATAGGTTCAAATACATATATATGCGGAAATATAGGAGAAATGGGAGCACTGAGAGATGCCTTTAGAGAGATAAATATAGTATTTTTATGAGCTATGAAGCAAATTCAAAAAAGGATTCTTGAAAATCAAAAGTGAAGATTAGGTTCATGGATGCATTTTTTTTTTTTTGTAAAATTACCAAGAATTATGAAAGCTAATATTTTTGAGAGAATACTGTAATTACTAGGGATTGGTTTAAGTTTTCTTGTGATTACATCAGCTGGGGATAGTGTAGAATTTGCTTTATGTTGGAATGCGCAGAGCAAAATTGGAACTTTTGTGGAAATTTAATTCTTGGTCTATAGTAGTTTTGGATAGTAAAGTTGCTATTTTGGGAAAAGCCAAGTTTCAATCTTGTGATTAATATGAGTAGGGTACAGTGTAAAATCTGGTTTGTGTTGGAATGAGTAGAGCAAAATTGAAACTTTTCAAGTAAATTCAATCGTTGGACTGTTGGAGTATTGGATAATAAAGTTTCTATTTTGAAGAAAAAAGGTTGGCAAAATGATATCTTCAGGATGACTGTGATTGGATTTGCAGTTAGTATTATGTTCATAGTATTTGTCTGCACTAGGCTAATTTGTGCAAGAAGATCATACTAATTTTTCTCTACTCCGATCTTGTTGTGATGTGTATTTTTCGTAATTGATCGGTGTTAGAGGAATTTTCAAGAGAATAGACTCAGGTATGTTAAGGCTATCCTTTTTTTCTTTTTGGCATGATCTATACGACACAAACGAAACGAGCAAATGCACAAATTCCATAAATGACTCTATTCATAGAAATACTAAAGATGCTTATGTTCTTGATTCCCTATGTGCCATATTGTTCTATCATCTCTTCATGGGTCTCAAAAATACGTAAGTTGGTAAAGTTTATTTCATGATATTACTCAGAGGCATATTGGTTTTATGACGTACCGAGAGATTTTATTAACGTATGTCATATGCATTTTATGCATTTATACATGCATATCGATCCATGATCAGATGGCGTTATATATATATATATATATATATATATATATATATATATATATATATATATATATATATATATGTGTGTGTGTGTGTGTGTGTGTGTGTGTGTGTGGGAACGGTTATGGATTTATATACGCACCACCACCTGATCAGCTGGTATACGTTGATAATTTGCCCACAGTGACCGAGATGATATGATGGTAGGCCTCACAGGCTTGATGATGTTATATACGTACACACCTATGCATTACATGACATTTATATGCATATGCATGCCATTATAAATATTTCATAATTTACAAAGCTATCCAGACTTACAGGTTGAGTCCTTTACTCCATGTTTCTTCCATGTCCTTTAAATACTGATTTACATGCCTTACATACTCAGTATATTATTCGTACTGACGTCCTTTTGTTAGGGACGCTGCATTCATACCTGCAGGTATAGATAATCAGTTTGACGAGCCTTCATAGTAGACGAGATTGGCTTCAGTGAAGGATCGGTAAGCCTCCACCTCATTCGAAGTGCAGCCCAGTCTATGAGTCATCGTGTCAGATATTTGCTACAGACTTATAGGTAATGTCGGTACCCTGTCCCATTTGATGTCAAATAATGTTAGAGGCTTTGTAGACAAAGGTTCATTTTGTACAGTATGTAAGATGCCTTGCCGGCCCATATGTATTCATGATTCAAGAACGATAGTTTATTGATACAGTGTTGCCCACTTATAGTTATTCATTACGAGTTGTGGCCCTTTTGGCCCATGATAGCTAGAAAAAAAAAAGAGTTTCAGAGTGGTTCTCTCGGGCCAGCACAGCACCGAGTGCTAGCCACACCTCCCCAAGTTTGGGGCGTGACAATGTAGTTCGGGAATTAAGGGAGGAAGAAGAAAATGACGATGGTGACTCGATGTTTGTGATCCGAGTGAGAAAAAACATTGAGACCTCCAAGGCCACTGAAACAGTGGCGATTGGTGAGGCCCCACCTTGTACGGAGGAGGACTTGGAGAAGGATTCGGTCAAAGTCCCCGAATCGTCAGAGATCGAAGCTGCTTCTCATCCAATGGCGAGTATATCTGAGGGGGCTGGTCCCGAGACCCCTCGAGTTGAAAAGAGCGCCCCAACTTACTCACTTGGGGAAATGACAGCAGGTCACTCACCATCTCTTCCTGCCTATTCCGAAGAGGCTATATGGGATGCTCAAGCTTTGAGGACTCTCGAAGTAGGCGGAGTCCCCGGTGAGGAGGATCCCTTTCGAGATTGCTTTACCGGGATCGCGGATGTCTCCGATCTCAATGACGCATCCAACCTCTTCGAAGAGGCCCAACGTCTCCTGAACCGAGTAAGTTTAAGTTCTTTTGGTGATGTAGCATTTCTTTGTTTTTTGTCTAACTCATTTGTCGTCAGTCGAAGCCCAACTCTGAAACATGAAGGAAAAGTTCTTAGCTCAGGCAAAGAAAATTGAAGAGCTCGAGGCTCAGTTGGCTTCCGAACTTGCAAAAGCCCAAGCTGAGGCCGAAAAAGCAAAGGCCGAGGCTGATAAGACGGTGGCCATTTATCGGGCTGATGTTGAAGCTGCTCAAGATCAACTGAGGAAGGTTGTCGATACTGCTCGAACACGAACACATTGGACTGTCGATCTTGAAAAATGCCAATCTCGGAGAGAGACCCTCGAAGAGATCCACGCACGAGGCTTTGATCTTACCAAAGAGATAGCAAAGGATAAAGAGCATGAAATCGATGCTAGACTATTGGCCTCTTCAATGACGACAATGATGATGATGATGAGGCAGCAAGAGTGGGCCCGAGAACGATGAAAGGCCCAAGGAAGAAGCTGCTCTCGAGGAAGGAGCTGCCCCCGAGAATAGCTAGGGTCTTTGTATTTTTCTTTCTTTTTGAGTAGGACCCTGGTTGGTCCTTTGTAAATACTTTCGTACATATATAAAATATTTTCTTTTTGAATTTTGTCTCAATTTTTTGACTTGTAAAAATTTTGATTTGCTTTGTGCCTTGTAAATTTTTTTGATATACACCATGCCTTGTGAAAATTATGTTTGTGACTTCGAATCTTAGGCAACTTGGCCGAAGCCAAGCTAATATAGCCTTTGTAGTCGAGTGAGCACTTGCTCGAACTCGAAGTAATAAAACCCTTAGGCTTTAGTTGAGGAGGATGAACACTCGAACTCAAAAAATATAATGGCCCTTAAGCTCTTGAATCGGGCCGATGTGGCCTCAGAAGAACAACTTTTTCCCTTTTCGGCTTAAAAAAATTTAAACATATAGGAATTTGTTTATGTTATACCCCATATTTGTTTTGTACGTGAAAGTACACAATAGATAAATTGGTGAAAGATCGAAAATGAGATGTTACATCCCGCATTTTCGTATGTTAAAATTTTGTCGTAGGTTAATCGATGTAAGTTCGGGAATGAGATTATTTTAAAAATATAAGCATTATGCTATTCCAAACAAGTGATAAGTAAATTCGTGAAGGTGAGAGGGTAAGCGAATCAAAGAAATGAGTTTCATCGAAGTTTGACATTTTGGGATAAAATACGGTCTAAGCTATAATACCCCATATTTATGGACTAGTATCATACTAGGTACCACATGACCATGATAGTAAGGTGTATAAGGTATGTTAAAAATGGATAGTATTTTAAATAATTTGAGATAATTTTTAATTATGGGGATAATTGATTAATTATAGGTTAGTGACAGATTAACAAGTTAATCAAGTGATTAATGGATAATTAATCTAAATATTTGGATAAGTATTACATCTCCAAACGTGGCAGCCCTTAAAAGCCAATTGATGACTCTTATACTCACTTTATAAGGTGTCACATTTAAGGCTAAGTCATCACCTTAGTGGGGCCCACACCCACTAAGGTATAAGACCTCTAAATTCACAAATAGAGGTGGATTAAATTAAGAGAGGTGGCTAAGAATTCAGCAAGTAATGATCTCAATCAAAAAAAAATTCATACAAAAATATATTGCGTAATAGCAATGGGATTTTACGATTCTAAGAAAGTACGGTATAATTTTCTCAAGAATGCCATACAGATTTCCCCTACTTCGATCCGTTGTTACATGTTGTCTCAATTGACATGTGTTAGAGGAATTGTCAAGGGAATCAGCCATGGTATGTTAAGGCTATCCCTTCTTTCTTTTTGGCATGATCTATACGACACGAACAAAACGGGCAAATGCAAAAATTCCATAAATGACTCTATTCATAGAAGTATTAGAGATGTCTATGTTCTTGAACTCCCATATGTCTTATTATTCTATCGTCTGTTCACGGGTCTCAGAAAATACGTAAGTTTATAAAGTTTGTTTTATGATATTAATTAGAGGTATAATGGTCTTATGAGGTTCCAAGAGATTTTATTAACGTATTTCTCATGCATTGCATTCATTTATACATGTATTTTGATCCATGACCAGATGGCGTTATATACGTGTATATATATATGTATGTATGTATATATATATATATGTGTATGTATGTATATATATATATATATATATGTATATATATATATATATATATATATATATATATATATATGTATGTATGTATATGGGATATGGGAAAAGATTACGGCATTATATACGCACCACCACCTGATCAACTTGTATACGTTGATGATTTGCCCACAGTGGCTGAAATGATATGATAGGATTTCCTCAGAGGCTTGATGATATTATGAACACATATACATATGCATGGTACGACATTTATATGCATATGCATGACGTTATACAAATGAAAATATTCACAGAGCTATGCAGACTTATATGTCGAGTCTTTTACTCCATGTTTCTCTCATATCTATTATTTACTGATTTTCATTCCTTACATACTCGGTACATTATTTGTATTGACGTCCCTTTTTGCTTGGAGACGCTGCGTTTCATGCCCTTAGGTCCGGATAGACAGTTCGAGAGTCCTCCAATTAGGCTATCAGCTTAGCGGAAGATGTTGGTGCGCTCCATTTGCTCCGAAGTTGCTTATTTGGTCAGTATAATTAAGACATATATTGATTGGTATGGCGGGGCTCAGTCTCGACCTTTATGATACTTATGTACTCTTAGAGGCTTGTAGACAGATGTCATGTATACGGATACTTGTATGGAATTGTCGACCTATATTTTGAGTTTACAAATGATCATGTTAGACTTATAGGCCCGTATGTCACATGTGTAAGTTTTTATATCAGGTTGATTCGTCCTATATTGAGTACTCCTTGATGTTCATTCTGGTTAGTCCATGATGGACCGTTTGGCCCATTTGCCAATGAAAGTACGATAAGAATGATATGTTATGTTGGTACTCGATTGAGTAAGGTATCAGGTGTCCGTCGCAGCCCATAGGCTTGGGTCATGAAAAAAGTGGTATCAGATCAGTTCTGTCCTAGGGATTTTACAAGCTGTGTCTAGTAGAGTCTTGTTTATGCGTGTGTCGTGCACCACACTTATAAGCAGGAGGCTATAACGCATTTAAGACTGTCACTCTTTCTTCTTACTCTAAATCGTATGGTAGAGCTCAGTTGTAAGAACTCAATTTCTTAAACTCTATCTTATTCATAATACGACGATGCCTACATCCAGAAAGACGGTTGGTAAGAGATATAATTGTGGAAGAATTGAGTCAGAGGAGCTCGATTTTTGCATCATACCTATGATGGATAAATATGAGATATTCCGCAAATCATGTGTGTACTAAGATGTGTAAGCTTCTAGAAAAGGAGCCCTAAGGAACGAATATCTATCCACCCATATGGTAAAAAGCAACGAGAGATTCAGAAGGTAGATATAGGTTTCAACAAATAAAAGAAGCAAGGTGAAAAAGGGTACGAGGTACCCAGCAAATGAAGATTATCATTATTTACCATTTAGGAAGGGAGATATAAGCATTTTGAGTTACCTTCAACAGTAGTAGAGGTATGTACAATCGGCCACACCCATCTCATTTATGCCCTATGGGGGATAAGAATTAGTATAAGAGAAGGCATGATGTCAGGATCCAGCTGGGGTTAGAGTGACCCAACATGGTGGATGGCTTTTTCTCGTTTTTGATACCCAATTTTTCCTCATATTTCTAGAAAATATATATATACCTTCAAAATAGTGCATGAGCATCAACAAGTATTTTTCCATAATTTTCTATAATCTTTAAAGAGTTTTAATCAATTTATTCCTGTATTTTTATTATATAAATAATTATTAATTGCATTTTTCAAATAATTTTTATGATGATTTACCATTTAATTTTCATCATTTTTATCCATATTAAGCTTTAAATATTTTGATGTATTTATCATAATTATATTTGCATACTGAGGCTAAAATGTCACGACCCCAAATCCTAAACCGGCCGTGATGGCGCCTATCGTGGAATTAGTCTAGCCAATAATCACATAAGTACAATTTATTTCCAAAATCCCAACCATTTTCAAAATTTTATAAAGTATATAGAATTAGTGAATCCATTAGGCAAAATAAACAGCTAAACAGTCTAAACCATCCCCAAAGTCCGGAGTCAACATGTCATGAGCATCTAAGAAATATACCAAACAATCTACTATTATAATACAAAACCTCCGAACGAATAACTAAGTACAACATAGGAAGGGAAAACAGAGATGTTGCGGACGCTGAACAACTACCTCTATGTCTCAAACTCCGGCCCCGCACGGAATAGATGTCTAACGCTCGGTATCAGCATGCACACAGGGGTGCAGGGAGTAACGTGAGTACACCAACTCAGTAGTAATAAAAATAATCAAGTCTAAGCGGCAAGAAACACATAAAAATTAAATCATCAGTTCACAATATGCACAACCTTTCTTTTCAACAACATATACATATATATGTATGAAATCAACATGCCTTAAAAGCCAACTACAGTAAAATCCTTTGAAAAATGTGTTTTCCAAAAATTTCAGAAATAAAAATACCTGAAGAATTTAGTGTAGGATGAAATAAGTAATAAATGGCCCCTCGGGCAAAACATGAATCATAAATCACCCCTGGCACAGAACATCACTCAGCATACCTCACTGTCACTCAGTATCAGCCCCTCGGGCAACCTCACTGTCATTCATGCCTCCCAATCACTCGTCACTCGGCACTCAGCACTCAGCACTCGCACTCAGTAGGTACCTGCGCTCACTGGGGGTGTGTATAGACTCCGGAGGGGCTCCTTCAGCCCAAGCGCTAATATCAAGCCACCTCGTGGCATATCATATCCTCACAATTAGGCCCTCGGCCTCACTCAGTCAGAAACTGTCAAAAGCCCCTCGGGCGTATCAGTAAAATGGGGTACTCGACCCAAAAGCATCATTTTATATCTCATTGTAAATAAGGCTGAGTTTCGAAAACAGTTAAGCACAATATGACTGAGTGTAAATCATAAATCAATAGTGAGGAAATAGCAGTAATAAACCCCCAAGGGGTCCAAACAAGTCGGCACAAGGCCCCAAACATGGCTTATAGTCCAAATATATCAACAGTTTTTAGAACACAATTTAACATATGATTTAGAGTAAAAATACGCAACTCAATAGTTGCCGCGGAGAGGACCAAGTCCAATCCAAAAATCAGTGCACGCCACATACTCGTCATCCGACATGTGCGCCATTCTAAAAATAGTGAGAAATATGAAGTCCGGGGTTTCATACCCTCATGACAAGATTTATAGCCATTACTTACCTCTACCGGGCCACAATACTACCGCGATGCTCTTGCCCCTCAAATCGGCTCCCGATTGCTCTGAATCTAACCAAAACCAGATTAACATCATCAATATATGCTAAAGGAACAAAACCCAATCGAAAACTATCAATTTATAGAAAATTATTGAAATTCGGCCAAACCCGAGCCCCGGGACCATGTCTCAAAATTCTATAAAATTTACATCACTAGAATCCCCAGCCTCCCACAGTTCTACACATACCAAGGACACCACAATCGGACCACAATTGCCCACTCAAATGACCAAAATAAATTTTTCAAACTTCCTCCCATTTTTCCAAACTTTTCTACTTTAAATTCCTCAAATTTCAACCCTAATCCGTCACAAAATAACATAGAAACGAGTTTTTAATCCGGGAAACTTACCTCCACTGAAGACCCTCGAATTCTTCCTTCACTTTTCTCTCAAACCAGCTCAACCCGCATGCAACAATGGAAGAAATGACTCCCTCGCACCTGCGGACAATCCCTCGCACCTGTGGACCCGCATTTGCGGTCCCAGGTGCGCACCTGCGAAAACCCACTAACAGTCCAAACTTTGCACCTGCGAGTCCTTTTCTGCACATGCGGCTTCGCATGTGCGGTCCATGCTTCGCACCTGCGGATTCCTCCTACTTGGCCTCTTTTTGCACCAGCGCAAGGACCTTTGCACCTGCGGCATCGCACCTGCAGCTCCCCATCCGCAGGTGCGGCCACACCAGTAAATTAACACCAGCAGCTATTTGCTGCAATTTTCTAAGTTCAAACCTCCGCTAACCATCCAAAATCAATCCCGAGCCCATAGGGGCCAAAACCAAACATACCAGCACACCCCATAGCATCATTTAAACTTAGTCGAGCCTTCGAAACACCAAAAATAACGCAAAAACACCAAAATTACATCAAATTCAAGCCTATGAACTTTGAAACTTCTAATTTCGCCAATGATGCCGAAATCAACCAAAACACATCCGATTGGCCTGAAAATTTGCACACATATCCAAAATGATATTATGAACCTGCTCCAAGCTTCGGAATTTCATTCCGGCCTTGATAGCCTATTTTCAACTGCTGACCAAAAATCGCCAAAAATTAACTTTCGCCAATTCAAGCCTAATTCTTCACCGAACATCAAAACATTATTCCGAACACACTCCTAAGTCCCAAATCACCTAACGAAGCTATCTGAGCCATAACATCCATATTCCGAGGTCGTTTTCCAATAAGTCAACTCCCAGTTAACTTTTCCAACTATTAAGCTAGTTTATGAGACTAAGTGTCTCAGTTCTCACTACGACCTCTCTGAACCCGAACCAACTGACCCAACACAACATAAATAAGCTACGCAGCATATGATAAGGCAGAAATGGGGAAAACAGGGCTAATCTCAAGGAACGACTGGACGGGTCGTTACATCCTCCCCCTCTTAAACAAACGTTTGTCCTTGAACGGGTCTAGACACATACCTGGAGTCTTGAATAAGTGAGGATATCTGCTCTGCATCTCCCGCTCGGTCTCCTAGGTAGAATCCTCCACCGGTTTCCCTCTCCACTGAACCTTCACTAAATCTATATCCTTAGACCTTAGCTTTCTAACCCGATGACCCAAAATAGCCATTGGTTCTACGTCATATGACTTATCACCCTTGAGCTGAACCAAGTTGAAGTCCAAAACATGAGACGGGTCACCAACATACTTCCGGAGCATCGAAACAGGGAACACCGAATGAATACTCGATAAGCTGGCAGGCAAGGCAAGTCTATAAGCCACCTCCTCAATCCTCTGAAACACCTCAAATGGCCCAATGAACCTGGGACTCAGCTTTCCCCTCTTCCCGAACCTCATAACACCCTTCATGGGTGACACCTTCAGCAACACCTTCTCCCTAACCATGAAAGACACATCCTGGACCTTCCGGTCCGCATAACTCTTCTGCCTAAACTGCGTCGTGCGAAGCCACTCATGAATCAACTTCGCCTTACCCAATGCATCCTGAACCAAGTCTGTGCCAAATAGCCTAGCCTCGCCCGGCTCGAACCAACCAACTGGAGATCTGCACCTCCTACCATATAAAGCCTCATACATAGCCATCTGGATACTCAATTGATAACTATTATTATATGCAAACTCCGAAACTAGTCCCATGAACTCCCAAAATCAATGACACAGGCACGCAACATATCCTCCAAAATTTGAATAGTACGTTCCGACTGCCCGTCGGTCTGAGGATGAAACGTTGTGCTAAACTCGACCTGAGTACCCAACTCTCTCTGTACGGCTCTCCAAAAGTGAGATGTGAACTGAGTACCTCTATCAGAGATGATAGAAACTGGAACCTCATGCAATCGGACAATCTCCCGGATATAAATCTCAGCTAACCGCTCCGAAGAATAAGTAGTACCAACAGGAATGAAGTGCACGGACTTGGTCAACCGATCCACAATAACCCATATCGCATCAAACCTCCTCGAATTCCGTGGGAGCCCAACAATGAAGTCCATGGTGATCCGTCCGCTCCCACTTCCACTCCGGAATATATAATCTTTGAAGCAATCTACCTGGTCTCTGGTGCTCATGCTTGACCTGCTGACAGTTGAGACATCAAGCCATGAACTTCACAATATCCCTCTTCATCCGCCTCCACCAATAATGCTGACTGAGATCCTCATACATCTTTGCGGCACCCGGATGGATGGAATACCGCGAATTATGGGCCTCATCTAGAATCAAATCTCGAAGTCCATCCATATTGGGCACGCAAATCCGGCCCTGCATCCTCATGAACCCATCATCAACAATAACTACATCCCTAGAATCACTGTGACGGACCCTTTCCTGAAGAACGACCAAGTGTGGATCATCATACTAGCGTGCTCTAATCTGATCATAAAGAGAAGACCAGGAGGCTACACAAGCCAATACCCGCGGAGGCTTTGGGGCTTTTTACTGCTATTTTCCTCACTGTGTAGACTTATGATGCACACTCAGTCATGTTATGTTTAACTGATTTCGAAACTCAGCCTTATTTATACTATTTTGAGTTATAAAATGATGTTTTGGGTCGAGTATCCCATTTTACTGATTCGCCCGAGGGGCTTTTGAGAGTTTCTGACTAAGTGAGGTCGAGGGCCTGATTGTGAGGATATGATATGCCACGAGGTGGCTTGATATTAGCGATTGGGCTGAAGGAGCCCCTCCGGAGTCTGTACACACCCCTAGTGAGCGCAGGTACCTACTGAGTGCGAGTGCTGAGTGCCGAGTGACGAGTGATTGGGAGGCATGAGTGACAGTGAGGTTTCCCGAGGTGCTTACCTCTACCGGGCCACAATACTAATCTGAGATACTCTTGCCCCTCAAATTGGCTCCCGATTGCTTCGAATCTAACCAAAACCAGATTAACATCATCAATATACGCTAAAGGAACAAAACCCAATCGAAAACTATCAATTTATACAAAATTCTCAAAATTCGGCCAAACCCGATCCCCGGGCCCACATCTCGGAATTCTATTAAAATTTACATCACTAGAATCCTCAACCTCCCACGATTCTACACATACCAAGAACACCATAATCGGACCACAATTTCCCGCTCAAATCACCAAAAGAAATTTTCCAAACTTCCTCCCATTTTCCCCAACTTTTCTACTTTAAATTCCTCAAATTTCAAGCCTAATCTGTCACAAAATAACATAGACACGAGTTTTTAATCCGGGAAACTTAACTCCACTGAATACCCTCGAATTCCTCCTTCACTTTGCTCTCAAACCAGCTCAACCCGCATGCAACAATGGAAGAAATGACAAAAATTTTACGGAGGCACCTATTTATATTTTCTGTCCATTTAATCCGCACCTGGGGACAATCCTTCACACCTGCGGACTCGCACCTGTGGACCCGCACCTGCGGTCCCAGGTGCGCACCTGCGAAAACTCACTAACAGTCCAAACTTTGCACCTGTGAGTCCTTTTCCGCACCTGCGGCTTCGCAGGTGCGACCCATGCTTTGCACCTGCGGATTCCTCCTTCCTGGCCTCTTTTCGCACCTGCGCAAGGACCTTTGGACCTGCGGCATCGCACCTGCGGCTCCCCATTCGCATGTGCGGCCACACCAGTAAATTAACACCAACAGCTACTTGCTGCAATTTCCGAAGTTCAAACCTCCGCTAACCATCTGAAATCAACCCCGAGCCCCTCGAGGCCCCAACAAAACATACCAACACACCCCATAGCATCATTAAAACTTAGTCGAGCCTTTGAAACACAAAAAACAACGCAAAAACACCAAAATTACATCAAATTCAAGCCTATGAACTTTGAAACTTCTAAATTTCGCCAATGATGCCAAAACCAACCAAAACACATCCGATTGACCTGAAAATTTGCATACATATCCAAAATGACATTACAAACCTACTCCAACCTCCGAAATTCCATTCCGATAGCCTATTTTCCACTGCCGACCGGAAATCGCCAAAAATGAACTTTCGCCAGTTCAAGCCTAATTCTACACTGGACATCAAAACTTCATTCCGAACACACTCCTAAGTCCCAAATCACCTAAAGAAGCTATCCAAGCCATAATATCCACATTCTGAGGTCGTTTTCCAATAAGTCAACTCCCAGTTGACTTTTCCAACTATTAAGCTAGTTTAAGAGACTAAGTGTCTCAATTCTCACTACGACCACTCCGAACCCGAACCAACCGACCCAACACAACATAAATAAGATACGCATATGATATGGCAGAAATGGGTGAAACATGACTAATCTCACGGAACGACTAGCCGGGTCGTTACATAAAATTACATATTTTGTAATAATAGCCCATATATGCATAATTACATTATTTATACAGAAAATGACTTTTTATATTTTCATAATGTTAAGTAATTATTTTAAATCATTTTCCTGAACAAATGACATTTTTATTATTTAGTAGTTATTTTTTTATAAATTATTACTAATTTAATTGTGTATTTAAAATATAGCCCTTTTTCTTAATTAATTTCGGACCTATACACTACCCATTATCCAACCCTATACACCATCCCAATACCCCAATACCCAATACCCAATACCCAAATACCCATTAACCCAAACCCATACCCGTTTAAAACCCCGACCCAATCTCCTTTTAAGTCATAGCCGTTGATCTCTGAAGATCAACGACTCAAACACC
Organism: Nicotiana paniculata; assembly: GCA_005239505.1. Taxonomy (NCBI): domain Eukaryota; kingdom Viridiplantae; phylum Streptophyta; class Magnoliopsida; order Solanales; family Solanaceae; genus Nicotiana; species Nicotiana paniculata. Next base: position 24,517 of record ML325830.1, on the reverse strand, counting down.
TCCACCCCTTTTTAATTAACCCATCCTCCCAAAACCTAAATCATTTCCACCTACCTGCCGCCTCTATGCACTCCCTATCTCATCTTATTCCCCTCCCTTCTCAAACTCTAGCGTCGTCAGGCAAACCTCCCTGATTCTAAACCACTAATGGAATCACTCATTGATTCCTTACCTTATTTAGCCCCTCTTATTTACCGGCTACCCATTTTTGGTGTTACCTAATTTGCTCGCCTAAAATGGAAAGTATATCCTGTAGAGATCGAACCAAGGCTGGTTCAAATCTTTAACCTACTGTTGTTTCCATCTATGTTCATCAGCTTTTTTGTGTAAGTACGATATTTTTCATATCTCTCACTAATTCATACCTAACCTAAAGTTAGGGTTTTCAGATCTTTTGATTCGAGCCAAATTTGGTTCATACTTTAGTTTATCTTAATGTTATTTTTGTCTATATTCACTTTGTTACTTCTGGATTTGCCTCTTTCACTTAAATCCTTTTACTTACCCAAAATAGGGTTTCAATCTGGTTCGATTCTATGTTTCTTTTGAATAAATTTTTGTCTATGTTCATTTTATTAAAATATATAATTATTTACCTTTATTTTCTATTAAGTTTTTGTGGCTTACCCAAATTAGGGTTTCAGATCTGTAATCGAACCAAATATGGGTCGATTCTGGTTTTTCTTTGAACAATCTCTTGTCTACATTCATTGTATGTAGTATGTGATTATTTTACCCTTGTTTCTTTGCTGATTTTATGGTTCACCTAAAAATTAGGGTTTGAAATCTTTTACTGAGATTTTTACTCTTTCCTTCTCGTATTGTACTGATATTTTTCTTATTCTGTTCAATCTACCATGTTTCCATTATTTATTTACCTTATTTGCCGTGAAAGTGATTGGTAATTGATATTTTCCTTATTTATGTTACTCTCTTGATTACATGTTGTTATGCCATGTTAATTTACTGAACCCTGCATTATTTATTCTGTGATTAATTTCTTTCCTTATTCATATGTGTTTGATTCCCTTCCTTATTTGGTCACCTAATTGAACACTATTTAAACCCTTTCCCCTCTCCCCTTTAATACAGACTCGAACTCTAATTCTCTCACAAAAAATTTAGCTCGTTTACTCTGATTCTGTGCTCATTGTTTCTGGTCTTGGTCGGCTGAAAGCCAAGTCCAAGTGATTCTGGACTTAATTGTTGTGGTATATTTACTTGCTTTCCTGCTTAACTGGTAAGCCCTAATCCTGTGTAATTTCATTCTCCATGTTTTCATAATATTTGTTGCTCTACCAGCAAGTTTAAATTCCGAGTATGATTCTGCCCTTATGCTTCTATGACTTTGTCTAACCCTATAGTTAATACTATTAATTTAAGATCAATTATTTTGAATAATATGAATCCTCTTAAAATCTGGCTTAATATTTAACTTGTCTCATGCATTGTTCGCTAATACTACACCTGTTCTGAACTTTGCATTCTTAGGATACTACCATCATGTAATTAGTTAATTTATTAACTTTACAGATTTGTTACTTAGTTCATATGCGCTGTCATTTGTTTGCTAACATGTCCGGTATCCCTTTGAATTCATGTGATGATCTGACTGTTTTGCCTAAGTTGTTTCTGTGATTAAACCATGGTTGTCCTAAATGTCAGCATGCTCACTTAGTAGAATTAGGTCTCTTTGAAACTATGCGCTTTACAAACCTTGCTTGTTTTGCTGAATACAATTCTGTGTTCTGAACTTTGTTTCTTATGAACTCATCATTATATTAAAATCTGTCTCTACCTCCTTTTGCTGTCACTTTTTTAAAACATCCACTCTTAGTCCCTTAGGTTCTCAACCACCCCAGTGTGAGCACTGCTCAGGGTCCATGTGAGACTCCTATGAACTCTGACACACTGGGAACTGGTTCCAAATATCTTGTGAGTCATCTTCGGAATATGTGGTTCTGGTGTGAGCATTGCCCTGGGTCTCTGAGGCCTTTGGGAACTTTGACACATCAATAACTTGGTTCTATATGTGCTATGGGTGAGTCCCTCACCATTGACTATGATGTACCTATGAAATGAGCCTCAAAGGTGATTGGTTTGAAGGCCTGGTTCCCAGGTTTATCTGGGCCTAACGAAGGCTCCCTATAGTGTATCTTATTACTATTATGTAATTTATTCATTACTCCGGTTTGTAATAAGTCTGTAATGAACAGATTCTGGGGTATATAGTAAAATCAGGGGGTTTTCTTATTTCCTTTATTAACTGGATAGAAATCCTGCCTACAGGGTTTCAGCTATGCTGTTAATTCTTGTTCAAAATTGTACAAGTTCTGCGTTGTGCTTAGAAATCCTGCCTATAGAACTTTCGTTGGTAATGTTGATTGTGAAATCTATATCTTCATATTAGAGATCCTGCCTATAGGGTTTATGTTAATATTGCATTAGAAATCCTGCCCGTAGGATCTATCAATATGCCCAACAAACATGCATTAGCAATCATGCATATAGGATCCTAGTGTTTGATTTAATTATTTTCTGGCAATATGTACAATTTCTGCCTACATTACTGCTCACTAGATATCATTCCTATAGGATTAAATCAATTCAATAATAGATACCATGCTTATAGGACTAAAACTAGTTTCAAACCTAGAAATCATGCCTATAGGACTTAAGTTAGTAAAATAATTAGAAAGCATGCCTATAGGATTAAAAAGGGACACAAAACATATGTTTATAAGTTAAAGTCAGTGCTAAACCTAAAAATCATGTCTATAGGTCTATAACCATCAAACTCGTAGAAGTCATGCCTATATGATTCTATTAATTGGTTTTGACTTCAATCGCCAATGTCAACCATTTAGGCAATATACCTGTAGGACTTAATAATAATTCTGGATTTATAATTGTGATGTATTACTGCCTGAAGTTCCCAGACTACAGAGTAAAATCAGAAGGCAAACAACAGGTCTTAACACTCGCCTTAATAAAATTGCACTCTGTTTTCTCACATAGATATCCTGCCTAGAGGATTTTAAGTTTAACAAAGTTTGTTGAATCGACTGCGTGCATTTGTTGTTTTATGTGTGGAGGTCAATATGAGCCCATATTTGCCTTTTATCTGAAAGTCCTAATTGTTGCTTGTCAGACTTTTAAATTTTTGAGCAACATAGACTGAGTCTAGAACTATCCCAAATAGAGGATACCTCCAGGGCCATAGGTAAGGGATGAGTAGTGCACGCATAGGAAACGGACTAGAATCGACTAGAACGCTTAAGTAACAACTTAAAGACAGTAATCGGGTAGTAGGAGATGATAGTCCGTGCGCTAANTACAAAGTATTGCACGGGGTGATCCTATAGGCTAAAAAACTTAGGACCCCCAATTCCTGTTCTAAAATAAATCGAGTATTTTATTTGTCCAAATTTATTTCTTTTCCTTAGACTAATTCGCTTAATGTAAGTTCATCCGCGACCCACCATTATGGACTTCGAGGGGTTCCTAACACCTTCCCCTCAAGGTAATTTGAGCCCTTACCTGATCTCTGGTGATGTAAACTGGTAATATGAGTTATCTCCTCTAGGTTCCCTAACGCACCTTAATCCGTTAGGTGGCGACTCTCTCAATTCTAATTCCTTACCCTCTCAAAAGGAGTTGTCTCAAAAATGTCGAACCCGATTTCACGAGAAAAAGGGGGCGGGACATGCGTTGGTTGACATGTCCGAAGGATATTGCAAATGTGTTAACAGATCTCCTAGTGAGACACCCAGATGGTGCACTCCAAAATAGTACGACTAGATATGATTAATACAAAGATAGGCACTGGAAGCCTTGAAGGGATAAATATTATCTTAATGTGGCTCCCGTCCCTAGTGGAGAGAGCATGTTAGGCAACCTGAAGAGCCAGTGGATGGAGCAAGGGGAGCTAAAATCAAAAGAATGTCTGGTTGAAGCTTTCGGAATAAAGTGATAGACAGAAATATTAGCAGGGATATAAGAAGTATGATTAAGATGTAATACATAGATGACAACGGTCGATCAAAAAGATGATAGTATTACAGAGTTTAAAGTCAATTGAAGGAAAAGACGAGAGGCGACATGCCTTGAGACAACAAAAGAGTATAGGCCATAAAGTCATATCCACATTTCAAGTAATAAGTTTGTGACTCCAGCGCGACTACCGGAAGGAAAAATAGATCCCAGAACAATAGAAATCAATATGGGCTGGTGAACAAGATATACTAAACATGAATTAGGGAATTAGTGATTGGATAATAGTCAGCATCATGAGAATTTCAGATTTCATTTTCGGCGATAATAGAGTGGACAACAAAAGAAGATTCATGGGAAATTCAGAGAATGGTCATTCAGGAAGACGCTTCCTTAAAGCAAGAAATATGAGCAAAGTTAATCTTAGGGAGTTGTATGTGCCAGTTATACTAAGTGGAACATACGGAAGGATTGCCGCAAGGCGAGTAAGGGTCATTGATGATTTGAAAAGACGCCAAGATGAAGAGGTAAAATATCTATAGGTAGATCCTCGTGGCTCCAACTCCTAGTACTCCCCTAAAGGGGGGAATATGGAGTGATGTGGCATTAAGTCAGAATTAAGTGGTTCTAGTAACTATGGATTAATAAAGGAAGAATGTGATAAGAATGAGAAAGGTATAAGATTGCACTTATTAAAATCCTACAAATATGCTACAATTCCATAATATTATGCAAATGCGGCGTCAAGGAGAGGAGGTAAGGTTCCTTCTTGAGATGTTATTGATAGATAAGGAGCCAGTGCGGGACGTAAGTTAAGATAAAGGAAATGACCCATGAAAGATTACGCAAAATATTGATATGAGAATGAGCCAATGAGTAGTTAATAGTTGATTCAGGAAGAGCCTAGTTATGGATAGAAAAGAGGATACAGATAAATCAACAGATCGTGCAAGATAAACATAGTGAACCCCAACATGGGGAATTCAGTCTCGTAGATATGACATTGTAATACTTGAGATATATTCAAATAGGAGTCGGGGTAGTTAAAGGTACCGTATGAATGTTATGGAAATAAAAGATAGTCTCACTGGGAAGACAGTCGCAACATCAGCTCAGAAGCAATCCTACGAGTACAAGTGCATGGAGGTAAGTAACTACATATAATTATAGGCGAGGAAGGACATCAAAAACTCTGTCGAGTATACGATATAATAAGCTTGCATCCTTTCAAGAATCAGAGGGTCCTCCCTAAGTACTACAATGAAAAACAAGCTGAGGAAGTAAGGAATAAGGCTTCGACCTAAGCTTAGTGACCTAAAGTGGAAGTGATCTTATAACAACAATCTCACAACAACGTTGTATGTATTCCATGAGAAAGTGGCACCCACCATGGCTAAGGAACGGGAAGAAAAATCAAAAGTAATATTCGAGACCATATGAGTTGCACAAAAATTTCGGCATGCGTGGGAACTAAGATAAGCTAAGTATACACGCAACTGAGGGGCAGAAAGACAAGGAAAAGTAATAGCTTACGTTTAAAGGAAGCTCAGAGGGAAAAAAGGGATTATGCACTTAAGACTTTAGAGTGATATCTATGCACCATATTTTTTGACATTCATAAAGCCGTAGAAGACTCCGGTATAAGTTAAAAGAAAGAATTGAGACTAGGGCATAGACAAAGGATTGAATTATCAGAAGATTGTATCATGGATATTCCATAGTGCCCACGAAAGGCTAAAGTAATAACTAATACCATGAGCCACAGATTAGAAGATAGCTTAAGCCTACATAAAGGCTGATCAGAAGGAAAAGGAAACTAAAAATTTACAAAAACGAAGTAAATCAGGAGTCTGATTATTGGACATAGAAATTATAGACCTCGTGATTGAGAATATTGCAGGATCACTCTTAAATACAAGAGAGATAGTACAGTAGGCATATTCTATAACAACTCTATGATAATGCCAGTTAGAAGAGTACCAACCTCATAAGAAGTTAGTATGAAGCTCTCATCGGATTATGTATGCACCAGAGGTGCAAGTATTAAAATAGAGCTTCAAGTTGTTGATGTGAATTATAACTCTATAGAAGAGAGGTCCTGAAAGATATAGAAGATGTGATGTGAGATTTTATGGTAAGTAAGGTAAATGTGAACAACGTACGAGATACTCAAATGCAGAAGATCGTGAATAGCGCATACTTCGGATAGAAGGCTAGAAGCGCTGGGATTCAGTATCCAGGAATGATAGCAGCATCGTTAGTGGCATAATATCTTCCAGCCTATGGTTTCTAGGTACCGAGAGGCCTAGTTAAGAGAGTAAAGTAGAGTTTGAGACGATGTGATGTCTCCCTTGATGTTCCAAAATAACATAAGGAAATCTATGGTGCAAGCAAGTTGAAAGAAAGTTGCGAGTAGTATAACTAGATATGTGTAGGTTGCAAGCTAAAGTATGGTAAAGCGAAAAGGTTTTAGGAAGACAGGAGTAAGGATAAGAAAGGGCGAGTGAGAAGGTGATGAGAATGGATAAGTATTTAGGATTAAGCCCATGAAAACAAGAGAGCTGATGCTTTCTCTAAGTTATAGAAAGCTCAGTATAGCCTGAATGAACTCAAAGGAGTCTAATACTAATAGCATTTAAAAGAGATGGAATGTTGGCCTGGTAGTAAAATGAGGGTATACTTGTGATAAATGAAGGATGACATTTGGACCTTCGATTGAGTGATGACTTGAAGGGATTTTATGAGTTGTGCGGTATTAAAATGCCTACGTAAGTGAGTCACATTGGGATGCTATAAAGTACGGTTATTGAAGTACAGTATCACCACTAAATGGATCAGAAAAATCACTTCGAATATTCATCGATACAACATAAGCCCTAGTGGAAATGTTTTACGTAAGAAGTTTCAAGATATCAGTTGTAGATTGTAGATCAACATTGAGGTAAATCAACAATGGATGGATAGAAGTTACAAAGTACGAAATGAGATATGGAAATATTCGTAAGTTTGACAAAGTACCGAGTGAAGAACTTCAGTATAGATGCACAGAGGAACATCTTGTTGAGCTCTGTATATGTTTACAAAGTAAGGTCGAGAGATTGGCTAAAATCTGGAGGAAGAAGAAGAGAGGAGTCGCATAGTCGCACTTACAAAGTCAGAGTCGTACAGGCTGGATGATAAAAGGTATAAATAGTAACAAGATTGGAAGGATTTTGACCACGAGTCGTAGTGTGAGAAAGAGGCCTAAAGGGGGGAATACCCTGGCCTTTGGATTCATTCACAGAACAGTTGCCTAGATGGCAATAAGAGTACTACAGTATTCACAAGAGCTATGGGTTATGAGAATGATAAGTGCATCAGTCAACATTCGAGGACGAATGTTCCAAAGAGGGGAATAATGTTATACACCATATTATTTTGTACGTGAAAGTACACCATAAATAAATTGGTGAAGTCTCGGAAATGAGATGTTACATACTGCATTTTCGTATGTTAAAATTTCATCGTAAGTTAATCGACATAAGTTCAGGACTGAGATTATTTTGAAACTATAAGCATTAGTTTCGTCGAAATTTGACATTTTGGGATAAAATACGGTCCAAGCTATAATACCCCGTATTTATGGACTAGTACCATACAAGGTACCACATGCCCATGATAGTAAGGTGTATAAGGTATGTTAAAGTGGGTAGTATTTTAAGTAATTTGAGATAATTCTTAATTATGAAGATAATTGGTTAATTATTAGTTAATGGGAGATTAACAAGTTAATCAAGTGATTAGTAGATAATTAATCCAAATATTTGGATAAGTATTACATCTCCAAATGTGGCAGCCCTTAAAAGCCAATTGATGACTCTTATACTCACTTTATAAGGTGTCACATTTAAGGCTAAGTCATCACCTTAGTGGGCCCCACACCCACTAAGGTATAAGACCTCTAAATTCACAAATAGAGGTGGATTAAATTAAGAGAGGTGTCTAAGAATTCACCAGGTAATGATCTCAATCATAAGAAAATTCATACAAAATTATACTGCGTAATAGCAATGGAATTTTGCGATTCTAAGGGAGTACGATGCAATTTTTCTCAAGAATATCATACGAATTTCCGCCTACTTTGATCGGTCGTTACATGTTGTCGAAATTGACATGTGTTTGAGGAATTGTCAAGAGAATCGGCTCAGATATGTTAAGGCTATCCCTTCTTTCTTTTTGGCATGATATATACGACACGAGCAAATGCACAAATTCCATAGATGACTATGTTCATAGAAGTATTACAGATGTCTATATTCTTGAACTCCCATATGTATTATTATTCTATCATTGTTCTTGGCTCTCAGAAAATACGTAAGTTGATAAAGTTTGTTTCATGATATTAATCAGAGGTATAATTGTCTTATGATGTTCCAAGAGATTTTATTAACGTACTTCTCATGCATTGTATTCATTTATACATGTACATTGATCCCTGATCAGACGGCGATATATACGCGTATATGTATATATATGTATATGTATATGTATATGTATATGGGAAAAGGTTACGACGGTATATACGTACCACCACTTGATCAGCTGGTATACATTGGTGATTTGCGCGCAGTGGCCGAAATAGTATGATGGGATGCCCTCAGAGGCTTGATGATGTTATGAACACATATACCTATGCATGGTATGATATTTATACGCATATGCATGACGTTATAAAAATAAAATGATTCACAGAGCTATGCATGCTTATATGTCAAGTCTTTTACTCCATGTTTCTCTCATGTCTATTATTTACTGATTTCATTCCTTACATACTCGGTACATTATTTGTACTGATGTCCCTTTTTCCTGGGGACGTTGCGTTTCATGCCCGCAGGTCCCGATAGATAGGTCGAGAGTCCTCCAAGTAGGCTGTCAGCTCAGCGGAAGATGTTGGTGCGCTCCATTTGCTCCAGAGTTGCTTATTTGGTCAGTATAATTAGGACATGTATTGATTGGTATGGCGAGGCTTAGTCCCGGCCTTTATGATACTTATGTACTCTTAGAGGCTTGTAGACAGATGTCATGTATACGGATACTTGTTTGTCCTTGTCGGCCTATGTTTTGAGTTTACAAATGATCATGTTAGCCTTATAGGCCCATATGTCACATGTGTAAGTTTTTATATCAGGTTGGGTCGTCCTATATTGAGTACTCCCCCATGTTCATTCTGGTTAGCCCATGATGGCCCGTTTGGCCCATTTACACTTGAAATTATGATAAGAATGATATGTTATGTTGGTACTCGGTTGAGTAAGGTATCAGGTGCCCATCGCGGCCCATAGGTTTGGGTCGTGATAGTTAAGCCTTAGCACGAAGTAAGTCTGTACTCGTTGGGATTTTTCAAGATCTAATATTATCGAAACCCTTTGCTTTTTTGTGCCTTGGAACAAGTTTGTACTAAATTCTTCGAAGGTTCGAACAGTTCGATACCTCTTAAGGTTTTTCGAGGGCTGACATTATTGAAGCCATTTGGTTATTTTGCCTGGGATAGCCTTTTTAACCGATTTATAAAAGAATTCGAAGGCCTATTTTTACTGCAGAATTCAGACGTCTCTGAACCGCGTTAGTTTGGCCGTAGCATTAGGATCTACCTTTTGGGCTTATTTTCCCAATTACACTTTGAATTTGTTCAAAGTGTTAGTTCCTGAGTAGGGTGGCCTTGGCCTATAAGATCGAGGGTTTCCTTTTCAAGGTCTTATGGTCTCGAAGTTTAGTTATTCGAACATGTCAATTTTTGGACGGCAGTCCCTAACTACGAAGTCGATCGTTCGAAGTTCAGTTGCGATCGGCCCCTGAGCCCGTTTCCACAATAAATCATAAGTATGAAATTCTTGAAGTAGAAATTTTGTTAAGACACTATTTGTTAAGGAAAAATATTTCTTTCAATAGTTAATACATGCGTACATGTTTTTCCACTAGGGTTCGAGTAATCTACATGGACACGGTTCATTCGACTGTTTGGTCCTTCACAAAAGTTTCCTATCGAGACCTTGTTGACATGAAGTATTTTTCTTGAAAACATAACATCTGAGGTTGATGCCCCCCAATATTTGAGGTTGATTATAAACAAGCCTCGGGTACTCTAAGTTAGCACGAACAATGGTTGCCTCGTTAAAAGCCTTGTCGGAAAAACCCATTTGGGATAAAACCGGTCGAAGGGAAAAAGAGTGCAACGCGTGCTTTCAGACCTAAGGATTTCATGTTTGGATAGAAATTGGATGCCTTTGATCGAACACCTGCAATAAGTTAGTACAAAACGTAAATAAAAAAGGGAGAAGGTCATACCTCAACAATAATATCGTTTGAGGAGTGATACGTTCCAATTATTTGGAAGTTGTTCAACGTTCATTCTGCCAAGCTTGTAGGAGCCCTTTCCGATGAAGTCGAGGACCTTATATTGTCCTTCCCAATTTGGGCCGAGTTTTCCTTCGCTTAGGTCTCGAGTATTAAGGGTGACTTTTCTCAGAACTAAATCCCCGATTCTAAAGGGGTGAAGGTTTACCCTTCGATTATAGTACCTTTCTATATGTTGCTTTTGTGCGGCCATTCAGATGAGGGCGGTTTCCCGTTTTTCATCTAGTAGCTCGAGGCTCGTATTCATAGTCTCGTGATTTGATTCTTCCATTGTGTATCGAAATCTGGCGCTCGGTTCCCCGAATTCGACTGGGATCAGAGCTTCGGCACCATATACTAAGAAGAACGGTGTTTCCCCCGTACTGGATTTTGAAATCGTTTGATACTCCCAAAAGACTTCGGGAAAAATTTCTCTCAGTTTTCCCCTAGCGTCGTTCAACCTTTTCTTTAGATTCTGAATGATGGTCTTGTTTATTGACTCGGCCTGTCCGTTCCCACTAGGATGGTATGGAATTGATAAGATCCTTTTTATTTTGTGATCTTCAAGAAACTTTGTTATCTTGTTGCCGATGAATTGGTTTCCATTGTCACATACGATTTCGGCAGGTATCCCGAATCGGCATATGATGTGATCCCACATGAAGCCTATAGCTTCTTTTTCTCTAACCCTTTTGAAGGCCTGTACTTCAACCCATTTAGAGAAATAGTCAGTCATAAATAAAATGAATTTAGCTTTACTTGGTGCCGATGACAGAGGACCGACGATTTCCATTCCATATTTTATAAACGACCATGGGGATAAGACTGAATAAAGTTGCTCTCCGGGCTGGTGGATCATCGGCGCATGCCTTTGGCACTTGTCGCATTTTTGAAAGAATTACTTAGTGTCTTTTTCCATATTGGCCCAATATACTTGATGATGTATTTATTCCTCCAATCCCAGGTTAGGCAAGTGGATTTTATTTCGGCATGGCCTTCTTCGATTACTAATTTCGAAAGTTGTACTACATTCCCTGAGCTGATCTCATTGTATTCGACCGACGACCCCAAATTTGCAAGGGCATCGGCCTCACAGTTTTGTTCTCGAGGTACATGATGTAAGGTCCATTCTTTAAACCGGTGTAATGTTACTTGAAATTATCCAAGTAACTCTGCATTCGATCCTCTCGAACCTCGAAGGTTTTGTTGACTTGGTTTACCACCAGTAGGGAGTCATGTTTGGCCTCGATGAACTCTGCTCCTAAGCTTTTAGCAAGTTCGAGACCTGCAATCATGGCCTCGTACTCGGCCTCATTGTTAGTCAACTTAGAAGTTTTAATAGATTGCCTAATTGTATTGCTTGTGGGAAGCTTCAAAACGATGCCTTGCCCGGACCCCTTCACATTCAAAGTGTTGTTTGTGAAAAGGGTCCACACCCTCGATGTCGTACCCGATTTTAAAAAGAGTTCCTTTTCGACCTCGGGTACGAGGGCTGTTATGAAGTCGACCACGGAGTCTGCTAAGATTTGAGACTTGATGGTTGTTCGGGGTTGATACTCGATATCATACCCACTGAGTTCGACGACCCTTTTGGCCAATCGTCCCGATAATCCGGGCTAATGCAAAAAATTATGAAGAGGATAAGTGGTTACCACACATATTGGGTGACACTGAAAATACGGTTTTAGTTTCCTAGAGGCGCTTATTAGAGCAAGAACCAATTTTTCTAAGTGTGGGTACCGGGTTTCGGTCTCGCCTAAAGTTTGACAAACATAATAAACGAGAAATTGCGTACCTTGCCCTTCTCGAACTAGAACACCACTTACCGCGATTTCTGAGACTGCTAAGTATAAGTAGAGTTGTTCATCTGCTTTTGGAGTATGAAGCAATGGTGGACTCGAGAGGTACCATTTTAATTCTTCCAATAACCGTTGGCATTCCGGGTCCAAGAAAAATTATTCTTCTTTTTTAGCAGCGAGAAGAACCTGTGGGTTCGATCTGATGACCTCGAAATGAACCGTCCTAAGGCGGCTATTCTTCTCGTCAATCTTTGTACGGCCTTAATGTTTTCTACGACTGTGATGTCTTCGATCGCCTTGATTTTATCGGGGTTGATTTTGATTCCCTGATTTGACACCATAAAGCTGAGGAACTTACCCGAATCGTCCCCGAAGGCACATTTCTTGGGGTTGAGCTTCATATTGTATTTTCTCAATATGTTGAATATTTCTTGCAAATATGTTAAATGGTCCTCTGTGCGCAGGGACTTAACTAGCATATCGTCAATATATACCTCCATCGATTTACCTATTTGCTCTTCGAACATTTTGTTCACTAGGCGTTGGTAAGTAGAACCAACATTTTTTAGTTCAAAAGGCATTACGTTATAACAATATGTGCCATATTTAGTGATGAATGAAGTCTTTTCCTAATCCTTCGGGTTCATTTGAATTTGATTGTACCTAGAGTAGGCATCGATAAAACTAAGGGTCTCGTGGTCGGTCGTGGCATCGATCATGCGATCGATATTCGACAGAGGAAAGGATTCTTTGGGACATGCTTTATTTAAATCTTTATAATCTACGCACATCCTAAGTTTGTTCCCCTTTTTAAGGACTATAACTATGTTTGCTAACCATTCGGGATATTTTACTTTCCGAAGGGATCCTATTTTAAGAAGTTTGGTTACCTCGTCCTTGATGAATGCATGTTTTACCTCGGACTGGGGCCTTCTCTTTTGTTTTACCGGTTTGAACTTTCATTCCAGACTATATCGATGTATTGTTATCTTCGGTGGGATCCCTGTCATATCTAAGTGGGACCAAGAAAAACAATCCATATTATCAATAAGAGATTTAATGAGTTTTTTCCTAAGTTCGAGGGTTAACCCCGTACCCAGGTATACCTTTTGTTCGGGCAGGTAATCGATAAATACAACCTGTTCCAGCTCTTCAACTATTGGTTTGGTAGCGTCGGAATCTTCGGGAATAACGAAGGATCGAGGGATCCAGTGGTCGTCGTCCTCTTCTTCATTCCCTACTTTTCCGACTGAGTCAAGGCTGGTGGCTGTGGTTTCTATTTGGCCTCCTATTTTCCTTTGACCTCCGATCCCTTTGTTGTCGAAGGCACCGATATCGGTATTACCTGATCGACCGCGAACATTCTTTTGCAGCATGTTGCTCCCCATATACCATTTTCACTCCATTAGGCATTGGGAATTTCAGCATTTGGTGGAGAGACGAAGGGACTGCCCTCATATTGTGAATCCAGGGCTTTCCGAGCAGGGCGTTGTACCTCATGTCGGCCTTGATTACGTGGAACTTGGTTTCTTGTATAGTCCCAGCTACGTTTACCGGTAAAATGATTTCACCTTTAGTTATTTTGCTGGCCATGTTGAAACCACTCAAGACCCGAGCTGCAGATGCAATTTGATCTTGTAGGTTGAGCTACTCTACAACCCTCGATCGAATTATATTTGCCGAGCTCCCTGAATCAATTAACACACGCTTAACCTGAATTTTATTCATAAGGATAGAAATTACCAGAGCATCATTGTGGGGTTGGGAGATTCCTTCTTCTTCCTCATCGTTGAATGACACGGTGCCTTCTGGAACATAATCTCGGGTCCGTTTTCCCCTTATAATGGATACTTTGGTACATTTGAACACGGGCCCTTATGGAATATCGACCCCGCCGACGATCATATGGATCATATGTTGTGGCTCTTCTTGTTTATTTTTCCTATTGGCGTCCCTTTCTCTAAAATGGTTTTTGGCTCGATCGGTTAGGAACTCTCGAAGATAGCCCTCGTTGAATAGACGGGTTACCTCCTCCCTCAGTTGTCTGTAGTCTTCAGTTCTATGGCCATGCATGTCGTGGTACTTACACATTAGATTGGGGTTTCTCTAGGAAGGATCAGTTTGTATGGGTCTGGGCCATCTAGTATCTCTGATTCTTCCAATTGCCGACACAATACCTGATGCGTCGATATTGAAGTTGTACTCCAATAATGGCGGTTACTCAGTGGGATCAACATGCTTATCGAAACCACTTTTGCTCATGAGTCCCCGAGAACTCTGTCCTCGATCGCCCCTTAGATCATTTCATATGGGATTGCGTCCGGGGCCACCGTTTCTGTGATCTTCATTGTAGGCTGATATTGGTCTCTGTTCGACCGAGGTTCTCTATCGATATCCTTCCAGTTTTTACCTACGGACCTGTTCGGATATAAGGAAAAGGAAGGGGTTCCCAATTGGTCATCCTCGACTTTGATCTTTGACTGGTACCGTTTATGTACATCGGCCCAGGTTACCGCCGAATATTCAATTAGATTCTATTACACCCCATATTTTTATACGTGAAAGTACGCCATAAGTAAATTGATGAAAGCTCGAAAATGATATGTCACATCCCGCATTTTCGTCTGTTAAGGTTTCATCGTGAGTTAATCGACGTAAGTTCGTGAATGAGATTATTTTGAGATTATAAGCATTATGTTATTTCAAACAATTGATGAATAAATTTGTGAAGGTGAGAGGGTAAGCCAATCGAAGAAAAATGAGTTTCGTCGAAGTTTGACAATTTGGGATAAAATACGGTCCGAGTTGTAATACCCAATATTTATGGACTAGTGCCATACAAGGTACAACAAGACCATAATAGTAAGTGTATAAAGTGTGTTAAAAGTGAGTAGTATTTTAGGTAAGTTGAGATAATTTTTAATTATGTGGATAATTGGGTAATTATGGACTTTTACTGAGAGATTAATTAAGTAGTTAAGCTAATTAGGTAATTAAAATAATTTGGATAAGGCTAAACCCCCTCAAACGTGCCAACCAATCACCCCAACCTAATGAATCCTAAGTTATTAAGGTAAGGTGGCCTAATTAGGGGCCTTTAGGAAAGGAAGAGTCATCCTAGTGGGACCCACAACTAAAGGATAAAAAAAACTTCTCTAATTCACCAAAATAGTTCTGCTCATCTCTACTAATTTAAGAAAGAAAGCTTCAGCAATGATGTTGATTTGAAATAGCAACATAATTGCTTCAAACGTTTCATACAAGACTATTTAACGAGGGATTTTGTGATTCTAAGGGAGCACGGTGCAATCTTTCTCAAGAATATCATACGGATTTTTTCCTACTTCGATCCGCCGTTACATGTTGTCGCAATTGACGTGTGTTAGAGGGATTATAAATAGAATCGGCTCATGTATTTTAAGTCTATCCCTTCTTTCCTTTTGTCATGATCTATACGACACAAAAGAAATGAGCAAATGCACAACTTCCATAAATAACTCTATTCATAGTAGTATTAGAGGTGCCTATGTTCTTGAATTCCCATATGTCTTATTATTCTATCGTCTGTGCATGGGTCTCAGAAAATACGTAAGTTGATAAATTTTATTTCATGATATTAATCAGAGGCATAATGGTCTTATGACGTTCCGAAAGATTTTATTGACGCACTTCTCATGCATGTCATTCATTTATACATGCACATTGACCCATGACCAGATGGCGTTATATACACGTATATATGTATATATATGTATATGGGATATGAGAAAAGGTTACGTCATTATGTACGCACCACCACCTGATCAGTTGGTATACGTTGATGATTTTGCACAAAGTGTCCGAGATGATATGATGGGATTCCCTCAGAGGCTTGATGATGTTATGTACATCTATACATATGCATGGCATGACATTTGTACGCATATGCATGGCATTATAGATAATGATTCATAGATTTATTCAGACTTACATGTTGAGTCTTTTACTCCATGTTTCTCTCATGTCTATTGTTTACTGCTTTTCATTCCTTACTTACTCGGTACATTATTTGTACCGACGTCCCTTTTGCTTGGGGAAGATGCGTTTCATGCCCGAAGGTCCCGATAGACAGGTTGAGTGTCCTCCAAGTAGGCTATCAGCTCAGCAGAAGATGTTCGTGCACTTCATTTGCTCCGGAGTTTCTTATTTGGTCAATATGATTTAGACATGTATTGATTGGTATGTCGGGGCCCTGTCCCGACCATATGACATTTATGTACTCTTAGAGGCTTGTATACATATGTCATGTATATGAAAGATTTTATATCCTTGTCGGCCTATGTTCAGTGTACGAGTTTGGCCGTATAGGCCCTTATGTTATATGTATAAGTCAGTATATCAGGTTGGGTCATTTTATGTCGAGTGTTCCCTCATGCTTTATTCTTGTTACCTCATACGGCCCATTTACCCTTGTTGATGTAATGAGAAAGATACATTAATTTGGTACTCGATTGAGTAAGGCCGGTGCCCGTCGCGGCCCATTGGTTTGGGTAGTGACAAAAGTGGTATCAGTGCAGATCTGTCCTAGGGAGTCTACAAGTCGTGTCTAGTAGAGTCTAGTTTATGGGTGTGTTGTGCACCACACTTATAAGCAGGAGGCTACAGGGCATTTAGGACTGTCACTCTTTCTTCTTACTCTAGATCGTGTGTTAGAGCTCAGTTGGTAAGGGATTGAATGTTGTTATGGAAGAGTTGAGTCAGAGAAACTCGATTTTTCATGATGCTATGATAAGTAAATGTAAGGTCTTCAGTAGATTATGTGTGTATTAAGACGTGTAAGCCTCTTGATAAGGAGCCTTAAGGAAAGAATATCTATCTACCTTTATGGTGAAAGGAAATGAGAGATTCAGAAGATAGATACAAGTTTCAACAAGCAAAAGAAGCAAGATGAAGAAGGGTATGAGGTGCCCAGTTAATGAAGATTATCAGTATTTACAATTCAGGCAGAGGAATATAAGCCTTTTGAGTTACCTTCAATAATAACAAAGGTATGTACAATTGGCCACACCCATCTTATTTATGCCCTATGGGGGCTAATAAAAATAGTATAAGAGAAGGACGGATACCAGGATCCAGCTAGGGTGAGAGTAACCCAAAATAGTGAATGGATTGTTTTCCTTAGTTGACATTTATGAAGGATATTGCAAACGTGCTAATAGATGGTGCACTCTAAAATAATACAACTAGATACGAGTACTACAAGGATAGGCACTGGAATCCTGGAAGGGATAAATATTACCTTAGTGCAGCTCCCGTGCCTAGTAGAGAGAAAATGTAAGGCAACCCGAAGAGCCAGCAGATGGAGCAAAAAGCAAAAGAATGTCTTGTTAAAGTTTTCAGAATAAAGTGATAGACAGAAATGTTAGCAGGGAAACAAGAAGAGAGATAATGAAGCATTATGAGTAAGATGTGATACATGGATGACAACAGTAGATAAAAAAGATGATAGTACTACAAAGTCTATAGTCAAGTAAAGGAAGGGACGAGGGGTGACAAGCCTTGAGACAACAAAAGAATATAGGCCAAAAAGTCATATCCTCATTTCGAGAAATAAGTTCGTGACTCTAACGTGATTACTAGAAGGAAAAGTTAGACTCCAGTGTAATACAAATCAGTATGGACTGGTGAACAAGATAAACTAAACATGAATTAGGGACTGAGTGATTTGATAATAGTCGGCATCACGAGAATTTCAAAGATCGCGTCCCGGCGATAATAGAATGGACGACAGAAGAATACCTTTATAGGCCATTCAGGAAGACGGTTCCCTAAAGCAAGAAATGTGAGCAAATATAAGCTTAAGGACTATGTCCGCCAGTTACACTAAGTGCCACCCTCTTGAGCAAGGAATTTTGTTATAAGGTACAGAAGGATTACCGCAAGGTGGGCAAGGGTCATCGATGATGTGAAAAGATGCCAAAGATGAAGAGATAAAACATCTATAGGTAGATCGTCATAGCGCTAAATCTTAGTACTCCCCTAAAGGGGGGAATATGGAGTGATGTGGTATTAAGTCAGAGTTAAGTGGTTCTAGTAACTATGGAATGGTCAAGGAACAATGTGATAAAAATGAGAATGGGATGAGGTTGCACTTATTCAAATCCTACAGATATGCTACGATTCCAGAATATTATGCAAGTACGACGTCAAGGAAAGGAAGTAAGGGTTCCTGCCCGGGATGTTATTCATAAATAAGGAGCCAGTGCAAGGAGTAAGTTAAAACAAAGGAAATAACCCAAGAAAAAATTATGCAGAATATTGATTTGAGAATGGGCAAGCGAGTAGTTAGTAATTGATTCAGGAAGAGCCTAGTTATGGCTAGACAAGAGGATACAGACAAATCAGCAGATCGTGCAAACTAAACATAGTGAAACCCCAACATAGTGAATTTAGCCTTGGAGTTATGACATTGTAATCCTTGAGAATATTCAGATAGGAGTTGGGGTAGTTAAAGATACCGTATGAGTGTTACGCAAATAAAAGAGAGTGCCACTGGGAAGACACTCAAAATATCAGTTCAAATGCAACCCTACAAGCACAAGGGCGTGGAGATAAGTAACAACGGATAATTATAGGCGAGGAAGGACATCAAAAATTCCGTCGAGTATACGATGTAATAAGCCTGCAGCTTTACAAGAGTTAGAGGGTCCTCCCTAAGTACTACAACAAAAGATTTGTTGAGGAAATTAGGAAGAAGGCTTCAACTAAAGCACTGTGACCGAAAGAGGAAATGGTCTTGTAACAACACTCTCACAACAACATTGTACGCACTCCATAATAAAGTGGCACCTTTCGTGGCTAATGAACGAGAAGAAGAAAAAAAATCAAAAGTAGTATTCGAGATCATATGAGTTGCACGCAAATTCGGGCATGCGTGGGAACTAAGATACGCTAAGTATGCATGTAACAGGGGGACAGAAAGACCAGGAAAGGTAATAGTTTATATTTAAAAGAAAGCTGAGAAGGAACGAAAGGAATTATTCGATCAATGATCCAGAGTCAGCTACATTATGAACGCACTTAAGAGTTCGGAGTATTATCCATGCAGCCTATATATTGAAAATCATACAGCCATAGAAGATTCTGGTATAAGTTAAAAAGAAGGAATTGCGTCTAGATCAGAGACAAATGATTGAATTGTTAAAAGATTGTATCATGGATATTCCATAGCATTCATGAAAGGATAAAGTAGTAACTAATACCATGAGCCGCAGATCGAAACATAGCTTAAGCATGTATGAAGGTTGATCAGAAGGAAGAAGAAACTAAAGAATTACATCAACCAAGTAAATCGGGAGTCTGATTATTGAACCCAGAAAATTATAGACCTCGTTATTGAGAACATTGCAGGATCATTCTTAAATATCACAAGTACAAGAGAGATACTACAATAACCATATTCTATAACGACTCTACGATAAAGCTAGTTAGAAAAGTACCAGCCCTCATAAGAAGTAAGTATGAAGCTCTCATCGGATTATGTATGCACCAGAGGTGAAAGTATTATAATAGAGCTTCAAGTTGTAGACATAAAATATACTTGTATGGAAGGGAGGTCATGAAAGAGATAGAAGATGTGATGCGATATTTTAAGGTAAGTAAGGTAAAGGTGAACAACGTACGAGATACTCAAATGCAGAAGATCGTGAATAGTCCATACTTCGGATAGAAGGCTAGAAGCACTAGGATTTAGTATCCAGGAATGATAGCGGCATCGTCAGTGGCATATATCTTCCAGCCTATGGTTTCTAGGTACCGAGAGGCCTAGTTAAGAGAGAAAGAAGTTATGGAAAGCTCAGGATAAGTCCTCAGGATTAAGCCCATGAAAACAAGGAGCTCATGGTTTCTCTAAGTTATGGAAAGCTCAGTATAGCCTGAATGAACTCAAAGGAGTTACTCATCATAAGTAGTATCTAGAAGAGATGGAATGTTGCCCTGAAAGTAAAAATAACGGTGTAATTGTGATAGATAAAGGATGACGTTTGAGCCTTCGGTTGAGTAATGATTTGAAGGAAAAAAGGGATTTCACGGACGACACATGATTAAAATACCCATTTAAGGTGAATCACATTGGGATGCTATGAAATACGGTTATAGAAGCATGGTATCGCCCCCAGGTGGATCAGGAACATCACTGTAGACGTTCCCCGAAGAGTCGTGAGCCCTAGCGGTAGTGTAACATAAGAGGCCAAGTTATTAGTAGTAGATTGCAGATCAACATTGAGGTGAATCAACAAGGGGTGGATAAAAGTCACAAAGTATGAGATGAAATTAGGTCGTCATTCTTAAGATGAACAGTAATGAGGAAGCATTAAAGGAATTAGATTTATACATATAGAATAAGTTATCACGCTCAATTGTGTCTTATAAAAAGACTAAACGGGCGTTGCAAATATATATGAGTATTTAGCCCAGAGTCGAATCCCTCAGGGAATTAACCTATCAATTATTGTCATTAGACCACTCAATTCTCAATAATCAAGTTCCCAAAGATTATGAAGATCACTTTTTCCGCATTTTTACTTCTACTTCTGACTGAAATTAAATAAACTAAAAGATAACTAATATTGAGATGTAAACAGATGCGATAAAGGTCTAAGGTTATGGTTTCCCCCGTTGGTGAACTCCTTTCGTGGATACTTCCTATAGTTTGATTAGTTTTCTCTATCAATCATGAACACTCCAGCTACCATAAATCTCTCAAGTAATTATGATAATTTAGACACACTCTCTCAAGTTACGCTAGCTAGATTGCATTACAACTCACTTTAGATTGCATCCGAGGTATCGTTATCTCTAATCCAACCTCTAAACCAACGGTTATGACTTTAGTCTATACTCCGGGAGTGATGTTGTTCAAACAACTACCTAAATATGCACTCTCTCTCAAGTAGATACATAATAAATAGGCACAGCTAATTGATGGTCATTCATTTAACGACCACAAAAATGTAGTTGAACAAATAGAGTTTAACAACCAATCAAAACTATATTAATATCACAATAGCGTCATTCCCCAACGGGTTCCACCAAAACCTTAGATTAAAACAATTAGCTACTCATAGCAATACTGAAAACTACAAAAGAATTCATGACTATGATAAAAATTGCAAGAGAAGGAGATGTGGATTGATGCCCAATTTCTCTCCTTGCTTCTTTCCCTTGCTTTTTCTTATTCTAAACTTTAAACCTAGATAATTTGCTCCTTTGGACGAGTTGAACCTTTTATAGGTTAAGTGGATTGGCCCCAAACTCCCAAAATTACCCTTCTCAGCGTCTTATTTTCGTCAGGACTAGCGTGGGCGCGCTAGTCTCGCGCTACAGCCCGCGCTAATGGGGTTTAACACTGCTCGACAGATCTTTGGATTAGCGCGGGTGCGCAAGTCTCGCCCTAATGCCCGCGCTAGTGGGGTTTCCTACTGTCTTGACAACTTTCCAGCTTTCAAATCACTTCTGAGTTACCCTATGGTCTATTATTCTTCAAATTCACCCGGATCACCGTCAAAAGTCCTCAATAGCTTATTGTACTCCTGTGAAACACAAAAATCACTATTAGAGCCAATTTATCATCATTTAACTCACTTAAGACCGTGAAATCTCATTAAGTTAGAGTATAAATATATGCTAAACTATGTGAATTCATCCTATTATCAACACCCCACACTTAATTCATTGCTAGACCTCGAGCAATCCACTATATCCGACAAGGTTTCTTTACATCAAACACTCCCCTACGGTGTCACACCACAAACGTTTTACAAGCAATGCACCTAGCAGTGTAACATTTATGCCTCAAGCAATGAATTTCACATGCCCTGCTATTATCGTACTTCCTCGAAATACTACGAGGAGGTCAAGACTTACCTTTTTTTCATAAATCATATGCCCTCACTACACAAAATTGAGAGTAGTTCAATAAAAAATAATAGTCGGATAAACAGGAACTTTTAATCGAAAGAATTTACTCACTCTCAAAAAGAACATTCACATGTCACATAAATAGGCCATACGCTTGACCGTAGTGTAATACTCCACTAATTGAGTTCATTCAGTCTAAGATCAATAGGTCTTTATTTGGTTGTAATGTAGGCTAAGGGGCGGGTAGGATACATTTTGGGTATAGTGACTAACCTCCCTAAGCACTTTTAATACAATTACATTCACATTCAGCCTATTTTTATGCTTGGCCAGAACTTTCACCCTGCTTTACTTCATAATTACCCCATGCCACTAATTATCAAGGACTACATGTATTTATTGTCCTCTTTCTTTCTTTTGTTTTTTTTTTTTCTAAGTGGCCTTCACTTTTGCATTTTTCATTATATTTCCTTGATTTTCCTTACAGATCCAACTACTTCCCTACACTTTGACTTTTACATATTTGCTAACAATTCAAGTGCTCGTGGGAAGTACCAGGTTAAAACAAACAGGCTATTCAAACAATTGGTTATGGTTCATAATATGGTTATCAAAGAAATAGGCTTATAAGCTCAAAGGCGTTGACTATGGTTAATTATATTCAGGTGGGTATATATTTGTGTCTGGATTAACAAAGAAATGCTTATATCCCTTCTAAGACTAAACAAACTTCTATTTCGATTTGTACACACACATGGAAAGTTCTAGGTACCAAATGCAGACATAGAATAGATGCACAACACCTCACACACACATGGCACATAATTCAATCCAAATTGGTTCATCAAAACACTCCATTGAGCATTCAAGTTAGTTACAACATGCACCATTAAGGCATTCTACAAGAGTCAACAGGTGAGCCTAAGAGTCACATTGTAGGATTCACATTGTAGGATTCACGGTGTTTGGGTGTAACACACTAAGGGTAGCATTTTATCATTCAGCACCTTGCCCAAAGGATTCCTACAATAAAAATAAATAAAAGAAGCTAGTTATACTTGGTTCAAGCTAAACTCTTGGAAAAGAATCGTAGTCAAAAAAAAACCAAGAGGGAGTTACTACACTACCTACAAAGAAAATAAAAAAATATTTTTGGTGTTTTCTTCGGACTGACCTCCCTCAAGAAAACTTCCTATGAAATCCGTCATCAGGAGGAGTCCACTAAGTTTTTCTGATCCTTTTTTTTTATATTGACTTGGACCCTCAAGGCCAAAGGGATCCATCGCCAGGCCAAGATGACTTGCTTACTATTACTAACAACAACTAAAACAGACTACACCAAAAACATAAAACAAAACTGCAATTCGATTAAGCTAACCAAAATAAACTAAAGCACATAATTCATAACTTATACAACATACAGTACAATAGGGAAACCATCCCCCACCCCACACTTTAAACGAGTACCAGTCCTCATGGACAATTAAAAGATAGAGTAAGGTAAAGGGACTTCCCTGGCAGCTCAATCTTGATCGGAGACGGTGTCTGGATTGACGTTGCAAGCATGACCCAGGGCGCGTAGCCAGCCGTTTATCTTCTTCTCAGACTTCTTTTGTTGGGTAGCAATCTCATCCACTCGAGTCCCCAGTTTAGTCACTGAGGTTCTCAACCCGGCCACGTCGTGCTCCAGGTGATCCAACCGCTGGCCCCGACTGGCCCTAGACGGGCCACCAACGTCCACATCTTTCTCCTCCTCCATATGCTCCGTCTCCTCACCTCCTTGGTGATGCTCCTCCTCTGCTTCCTCTTCCTCAGAGTCATGCCCCACTAATTCCTCATCGGCTGCCATTGCCTCATTTCCCGTAGTAACTCTTTCAGCTTTGAAAGGGTGCATAGTAGGTATCCGGCCATCGACAGCAAAGTCTCCTGGTAGCCCAGCCACAGCACACAGTCGAGTGACAAGTGATGGGTAGAAGAACCCATACCTCTAGACCTTCATGCGGATAAACATCTCCTCATGAATTAACTGTGCCACATCGAATGGCGCATCTACCATGAAGCACCAAATCAGACATGCTCGAGGAATGTTGATCACGCTCAACTATGTATTATAGAAAGATTAAACGGGCGCTGCAAATATAATCCGGGGTATTACGCCCAGAGTCGATCCCACAGGGAATTTACGTATCAATCAAGCCGTCAGAATACGAAACTTTTACTTAATCAATTTTCTCAAGACTTTTGAATATCAATTGGTGATGTTTTACTATTTCTACTGACAAAATTAATAAACTAACGATTAACTAACAATATGATGTAAACAATTATAATAAAGGTCTAAGGTCATGATTTCCCCCGTTGGTGAACTTCCTTATTGGATACTTCTTATAGTATATTAGTTGTCTCTATCAATCATGAACACTCTATCTACCATAAATCTCTCTCAAGTAATTATG